>CAXKVI010000003.1:67490046-67683660 GCA_964058755.1 Campiglossa producta
TCTTAGGGTTCCTAACAATAAGATTTGACTTATTAATGTTTTCAAAGGAAAATCTTGCAGAAAACGGACTGATTTCTTAGGGTTCTTAACAAGAAGATGATCTTAGGGTTCCTAACAAGAAGATATGACTTATTAACAGATTTCCTCATAATTGTATGTGTTAATAAGACGATCTTAGGGTTCCTAACAAGAAGATATGACTTATTAACTGATTTCCTCATAATTTTATGTGTTAATAAAACGATCTTAGGGTTCCTAACAAGAAGATCTGACTTATTAACTGATTTCCGCATAATGGTATGTGTTAATAAGACGATCTTAGGGTTCCTAACAAGAAGATTTGACTTATTAATGTTTTCAAAGGGAAAACATATTTCCGCATAATTGTATGTGTTAATAAGACGATCTTAGGGTTCCTAACAAGAAGATTTGACTTATTAACAGATTTCCGCATAATTGTATGTGTTAATAAGACGATCTTAGGGTTCCTAACAAGAAGATTTGACTTATTAATGTTTTCAAAGGGAAAACAGATTTCCGCATAATTGTATTTGTTAATAAGACGAACTTAGGGTTCCTAACAAGAAGATTTGACTTATTAACAGATTTCCGCATAATTGTATGTGTTAATAAGACGATCTTAGGGTTCCTAACAAGAAGATTTGACTTATTAATGTTTTCAAAGGGAAAACATATTTCCGCATAATTGTATGTGTTAATAAGACGATCTTAGGGTTCCTAACAAGAAGATTTGACTTATTAACAGATTTCCGCATAATTGTATGTGTTAATAAGACGATCTTAGGGTTCCTAACAAGAAGATTTGACTTATTAATATTTTCAAAGGGAAATCTTGCATCATCATCAGCAGACATCATGTAGAACAATTATACGCTGAGAAGCAGAAGTACCCGATGGCTCGATGGTAAGCACCTGTGTTCAGCATTCAATATGTGGTTAGTTCGATTCGCGGTGGAGGCAATATGGCTAGTGTGGAAGGCAATGTAAGGAAGAGTGCGGTGAGATGGCTTGAAGGAAATATAAAAAGGCAACATAAGAAGGTAAAGGCAATACAAGAGAAATCTAAAACTGAATCGTAACTGATAATCTGAAGTCCTCGAAGACAATATAAGAACTCTGAAATATAATTTTTATTTTCTTCTCAATAATATGTGATTTCATTTTGAAAACATTAATAAGTCGAATCTTCTTGTTAGGAACCCTAAGAAATCAGTTCGTTTCCTGCAAGATTTCTCTTTGAAAACATTAATAAGTCATATCTTCTTGCTAGGAACCCTAAGAAATCAGTTCGTTTTCTGCAAGATTTCCCTTTGAAAACATTAATAAGTCAAATCTTATTAACACATACAATTATGCGGAAATCTGTTAATAAGTCAAATCTTCTTGTTAGGAACCCTAAGATCGTCTTATTAACACATACAATTATGCGGAAATATGTTTTCCCTTTGAAAACATTAATAAGTCAAATCTTCTTGTTAGGAACCCTAAGATCGTCTTATTAACACATACAATTACGCGGAAATATGTTTTCCCTTTGAAAACATTAATAAGTCGAATCTTCTTGTTAGGAACCCTAAGAAATCAGTACGTTTTTTGCAAGATTTCTCTTTGTAAAGATTAATAAGATTTTCTCTTCAAAAATAAAAAGAACTTCTTCTTGAAGAAAATCTATAGAGATATCATACGACTTTTGTTCTATATTATTAGGCAGTGTTGGCTCTGTGGATTTATGTTTTTCCAATCCGAAACCCCTTCTTGACAGTTGGCAATCAAAGGTGTTTGAGGTCACTGCGATTCAAACAAGCAACAAGAAAAGCAAAATATTGCATGTTTCTGCTCAGAGTAAATCAACCAATTTCTCTCAACGGTTTCGCCGTTAGGTAATTGTTTTCGGAACCAGTGAGGAAGATCCCGTCGTCCATCTCTTTTTTCAATTTTTCCAAAATCGATATTTTTCCCTGATCTGGGCCATGCAATATTAATGCTGTTCTCATGCTGTCTGTGATGCGCGACCAGGATGAAGGACCATTATAATATATAAATAATCAAAGTTTCTTCCGATGATTTCGAATCATCTAATCTCGACGCTGTTTCCAAAATTTGATCACTTGATGCATCTGCAATATTTATTTTCTTTTCAAAATGGAAATTATTCTCAAATCGTCAGCTCTTTTTTTTCGAAGGAATCAATATTTTCTCCTATCCCAGCTGTTAAATCCAGCTAGGTTTCCCAATTCAGAATCCAGTTGAATTGCGATGCCAATTCAGGCGATGAAAAAACTATTTAGGAAATGATGATCAAAAAAATACAGCCCCAAAATACGAAAATCTATTCGCACCTTGGGAGAATTTTAGCAATTTATTGAATACGTGTTCTTGTGGAATCACAAATGTTTAGCTAAAATTGCAAATCCCAAATCGCTTGACAATGCAATCCAACTTAAGGCATTCCGCAGACGACTCGGCGCGTCACCGCATCGGACGCGTAAAAAATACCGTAAAGCATACGCTTGGATGTCGTACACGTATATTTAAATAGAGAATCGCATACGAATCGTATGGTTTTCGTACGCATCGCAATATGCTTACTTCAAAACTGCTATCGTAGAGCGGTGTCGACAGTTTACGATGCGACACATGTATTTTGTTTATTTTTCTGGGCATTTCATGTTATTTTCGTAAATAATTTTCATATCGCACATCGTTTCAAAAAATATGAAATTTTGAAGTTATGCAACCTGTAGTATTCCCTGAAACTATACCTTCCGATTTGTGTATTCGATTAAGTAGTAGGTCCATTCCTCAGCGAGGAAAGGCTGATTGAAAACTAGAAATTCCATTGGCGCACATGGGAAAGGCAGTCAGTTTTTCGAGTTTTTTGAAATTTTTTTTTTTTTTTGAGATTATCGCTGTTTAGATCTATGTGTGCGAAATCGTAAAATAAAATAAAAACGCGTATATTTGTACAAGCAAAACATCAAAAATTTAAGAAAAAATTATTAATTTCTATCGCTTTACTTACAACTTAGATATATTTATGTCGCATCGTATGCGGGTCTTAAATAGTGCCGTGACCGTCGGTGAATGAAAAATGCGTATTCCTGCGGTGACGAGCCGAGTCGTCTGCGGATTACATAAATTTCTGCATCTAAGACTTTCTGATAAAAGAAAGTTTTTCAGACTTTTATTTGGTTAACGTACCGATATTTTCACACAATGCAGGACACACAGATGAGGATGTTGAAAGCCATTTTCCAAAAGTGTTTGCCAATTTTTCATCTTCGATTTTCTTTTTATCTTTGCGAGCTTGTGCTCCACTTTTTTTCTCTTCACCGTCTCGTTCATGATTTGGATACAACAAATAAATATAAAAATACACTTGGAACCTGAATAAAATATTATATATTATATATTTTAATCAAAACGAAATCCTGGCGACAGTTTAATTGAAAGAAAAAAGTTTATAAAAATGTATTGCGCGTATACTTACTGCACGAAGCTCGTTGTTAATCGAACAAAGTTTAGTTAGAACTGAACTCAATATGCGTTGTATAGGTATACATTTTCACAGGGTTTCCAATAATATGAAAATAAGAATACTGAGGACTTTAAGGATAATTAATAGACAAAACGGAAGACATTTTGTTTCTGTTTTCAAAGTTGTTACCAACTATCCGAGATTTGGCGTCCCCTGATGACGGCGCCTGAGGCAAGTGCCTCACTTGCCACATCCTTGCTACGGCGCTGGTTGCTACCTATCCCAATTTTTTTTTTAAATATAGGCTTAGATATGCCAATATGGGTATCAAATGAAATGTAGTTTCGACCGTATTCTAAAAAGGATAAATTCCGTTCTGAAAATTACCGCTGGGTATTTAATCTTCGGTTCACCCGAACTTAGACTTCCTTACTTGTTGAAGTTCACTTCTTAGGAGTGAGTAAAAATTGAGGAATTTGCATGAAATTTGGTAATAATTCGAATTTCGAAAAACTGGCCCAAACGTATTTTTTTTCAATTTAAAAATTAGTCTACTTAAAAAAAAGAAATTGCATTATGGGAAAGTCGAATTTCATAGATTTTCGGAACATTGTTGGTGATTTTCGGAAAAAGGTGTTAAAATTCAAAAATTGGACGGAAGCGCCCTCTGGCGGACGTCAAAATAAAAAATCAATACCAGAAATGGATTTATCAACCCTAAAAACCCCCAGATGCACATATAGAATGTTTTTTTTTATTGTTTTCAATACAGCTTTTCTACAAGTGAACCACGTAAAAATAAAGATAAAATCCAAAAAGGACGTAAGCGCCCTCTGGCGGATGTAAAAAGAAAAAACTAATGTCAGAAATGGATTTATCGACCCCAAAAACCCCCAGATGCATATATAGAATGATTTTTTTTTAGTTTTCAATACAGCTTTTCAACGAGTGAATTACTTAAAACAAAAAAATAAAAAAAAAATACAAAAATAAAAGGACGGAAACGCCCTCTGGCGGACGTCTAAATAAAAAATGAATGTCGGAAATGGGTTTATCGACTCAAAAAACCCCCAAATGCATATATAAAATGAATTTTTTTAGTTTTCAACACAGCTTTTTAACAAGTGAATCACTTTTTTAAGAAAAAAAAAATACGTTTGAAAAATCCGCTAGCTCGAAATTCATGTTAGACCTATAGTTTCTTCGGCAAAAATGCTTAAAATTATCCAATTAACCATAATCGCCATGGGCCCCTGTGAATTTTTTTGGGTCCATACAAATCAACCCGCTCTAATGTACATAAATATAAACTATCTTATTTCCCCATTATGGTGATCAGACGCCCACAGTGCATTGTTGAGAAAAAATTTTGCTTCGTTGACTCAAAAGAAAAACGAAATAACTAATTCAAAGAGTTCAGCTGGTTAACATTTCATGCCTATGCATAAACATCATAGATGGGCAGTTTGCATTGCCATTAAAAATTTATTAAGTATACAATTTTAGAAATAAATTTTAATGTATTTTAGAATTAGATTTTCCAATATGAGTAATATTAGACTTCTGCACTTATATGTTTGAAGAATATGATTTAAATTCCGAAAAGCATATTGGACAGGTAAGGGGGGCCATGGGCATCAGTCATGAGTTGAGCTCTTATGACGGGAGCACGTGAATTAAAATAAAATTTTTTATTTGATTATATGAAACTCTTAACACTCTATTACTCAGAATAAGTTTGAAATTGTAGTTGACAAAATTTTTATTTGTTTGTTAGTGCAGGCTGACCACCTATGACTTAAATGCACACCCATCTACCACATGTTGAAGTGTATATATAAGGGATGTCAATCCCGAAATCGGAGGATCTGTTGATTTCGGTTCTTTTGAAATAAAATAAAACGGGATTAGCGAAATTTTATCACATGATTATTAAATCAGCGGAAACGATTTTCTTCACTCCACCAACCCTCGGGTTGATGTGGATCTTAGTCTACTCCTACAACAGGCATGCCTCTCACGGATATATTACAAACCCCTAAAAAATTGCGCTGATTTTTGGCGAATTTTTTTTCCACGACTTTAATTGTTTTCTTTCATATAAAAAGTTAATATTATGAACAAGGTCTGAAACCGATTAAAATAACGTTCGGGTTACGGTTTCGGTTCTGCAACGTGTTTCGGTTTCGGTTCCGGTTTCGTTCTTCAACATTTATTTCGGTTTCGGTTACGGTTTCGGTTACCAAATAAAAACACAAACAAAATAAATTTTACTACTAAAATAGTCAAGTACCTATGTAGCTTCGAAATAGATTTGAATTTTCATAACTTTTTCCTGCTGCCATGATGGGATTTCTCTAATATAATAATAAATTTTATTAACGCTATGCATGGATGAAATTTCTGCAAAACAAATTCCTAGAATTAACTCTACTTTTTTATTAGAAAAATATTAAATGAAATGTATAAATCGCCAAAAACATTAATATGAGTGGTGCTTTCTGAGTCAAGCCTGAACATTTCGTTTTCGTATCTCGTAAATTTTTTTCGGTCGCTTCATTCAACTATAATCAAATTTCCTCTTTCAGAATTTTTATACTAAGGTTAAAACGCGTATTTTGTAACCTTGCTGGACAATCCTCCCTGAAAGTTTTCAGAGTACCTGTTTGTGCCCACTTAAAGAAGTGATACATTAAAAACTTTCAAAACCGTTTGGAACCGGTTCCGGCTTTTGAAACGGTTTCGGTTTCGTTCTTTTCCAGATCAAAATAACGGTTACGGTTTCGGTTTCGGTTTTGAAAAATGAATCGGTTTTAATCGGTTACGGTTACGGTTTCGGTTTCGGTTTCAGTCCTTGATTATGAATGTATACGGACTTCCTTCTAGAATTCAATGAGCTACAAAACTGCATACTCCAAAAAATTCTAATAAAAAAAATTTGGCTGAAATATGTTAGTCTTCCACGCGAACAACGAAACATGTCTTCGTTGGCAGCGACGATATGTTGATGAGGATATACCACCCAATAATCTATTATATTAATAGGCTAACAAATTTTACATATAAATCATTGCCAAGCTTAAACCCATACTAAATATGCATAAATATTTATGAAATGCATATGGATTTGTTGGCATACCTCTAAGGCAGTGCACAATTATCTAATATATAACCAATACTGCTTCATTTATCTGTAATAAGCGAATGAAAATTTTTCATGCAACTTAAATTGGTTATCTGACAATCAATTTGTAAATAAAGCGATAGCCCAGTGGGAAGCGTTAGGGGGTAGTGGTCGAGCGGTTGATGGTTCAAGTACAGTTACAGCTATCGGCCAAAATTTTTTCTTTTTTGTCATTGAAAATTTTTTATATTTTTTATATATTTTTATATTTCTAATCTTGACTTCTTAAAATTTTTATAAACAATATTTTTATGTTGTGATTTCTATTTTCGAGAAAAAAAAATTTGGTGCGAATATTTTTAGTTTACGGAAAGCCATGTGAAATAATAATTTTAGATCATAAATATACATACATACCACCCATTATAGAAATGCTATAACCGCTTATACAATTTCTTTTTTTTTTTTTGGTAAATATTTCAAAAAATTACCATTAATATAAGTCTGACTGCTCTAATTTTTGAAGATGTAAGCTGCAATTTGCGAATTTTTTTCAAACATAGTGGTCTGTTTATTCAATTTCTGTAGATTATTTCGATAAATTTCACGATTTCTATCGATTGAGATAGAGTTGCTGATAAATTCCTTATTTAAAGTATAAAAATCGAAAACATATTTTATGGATACTTAAATTTTTAACTAAACCAAGTGATAAGCGGAAATCTTAAATTTTACTGAAGACAACAAATAATTTCTTTTCATATGTACCTATATATGTATTAACTTTTAAAAGGGCAGATTTGCAACCCGAGCCCCAAACAAGTCTAGACCAAATAGAATAGAATTTTTTTAAAAATCAATATACATTTTTTTTCTTTAAATCAAAGGAAAAATCCATATAAAGTGTCTTTTAAATATTGCTAAGTTATGGTTAAAGAAAAAAGCTAGAAAACCCTCAAACTTTTTTTGACCTAACCAGAATTTGTAATTTACCCCCACTAAAAAGTTTTAAAACAAGGCCGGCCATGCGTGCACATTGTGCACTTTTGAGTTTATACTCAAACACCAACGCTAACGATGTGCACGCACGAAGTTGTGCTTTCGGTGGTTCGTCGTTGTTTCACTCAATTTGCGGAGTAAGAAAAACAGTGAGCGCAAAAGAAAACGTACATAAATACTACTTTGCGTAATTTAATGTATAATTATTTCCCTTTTATTTTATTTGTTTTATTTTATTTTATTTCATTTTTTTATATTATATTATATTATATTATATTATATTATATTATATTATATTATATTATATTACATTATATTATATTTTATTTTATTTTATTTTATTTCATTTCATTCCATTTTATTTTATTTTATTTTATTTCATTTCATTTCATTCCACTTTATTTTATTTTATTTTCTTTTATTTCATTCCATTTTATTTTATTTCATTTCATTTCATTCCATTTCAAAGCAAATAATAAAATATCCTTTCGATTTTATAGTTTCACAGTCCGCATTTTCTTTACAGCCACTGTACGCAAAATCACTCAAAACTTACGCACACTTATGCAAATGTTTTAGTATTTGTTTGGCCGGCCCTGTTTTAAAACCACGCCATGTATAATACATTTTTTTTAAATACAACCCATACTTCTCTAAAATGAATGTGTAACTATTTTCGTTCTCTCGCTCATTAATATTCTTTAATATTACACGAATTCATATTTCCAAATTTCCACCCCTTCAAAATAAACGTCAAACCAATTTCATACTCATATCTATTTGCATACACATATCCATACTTGCGTAAACACTCCAATTCTCTCATTGAGTTCAAACAGTAGATTCGGCGTTGAACTCATATATGTATGTATATTGAAATGTTACACTCCAAATAGATGGCGTCGGCGCGAATAGCCAATTTGTTTCCGCATGAGAGTTGCCCCAATATGTGTTGTTATGTACCAAAGTATTAAAAAAAGTGACAATTTGTTTTTCTCATATCTCGCACGCTTTAGTAAGTTTAGTTTAAAAATAAAATTTTTAGGAAAGAAGCAATCAATGCTTTAACTTTCTGTATTGAAATTCATCAAGGAAAAAAAAAAATTAGATTGAAATAGATACACCCATTGCCGTCAATTTTATATAATATGAAATTTTGCTTTTTTAAAAAAATAAAAATCAAACATCTTATTCGTAGAATTCTATAATAAAAATGAGATAGCTATGGTCGCCATATATTCCAAAGTATTAATAAACAAATGAAACACTAAAAATGTTATATTGTTGTGCCATAAAATCCTGAAAATCTTAAATTTTCAATTACATATATTTATAATAAAATGTAATTTAACTATTCCATTTTCTTGGGAAAACGTAATCAAAATTATATTTTTCCATAAAACTCTAATATGTATGTATATATCTAAATAGAGATTCAAAAGCCCAATAAAGCTTCACTTAATTGTAGAATTCCATATTAAAAAAATTTATTCAAGGAAAAATTCCGATGTAATAGATTTGTTTAAAATGAAATTCTACAAAGTTTTATGTTTTCATGACACCATTATTAAAATGTGAAATAGGGCAACCATGGTCAAACTTTTAATTTGAAAAAAATATGTCGAAATCAAAGTTGGCTTGTGTACCACCATACAAAAAAAATGTTTCAAAAAAATAAAATAATAATTCAATATGGCTCCTGTTGTTGGAGTACCAAGCTTATTTTGAGAAATTTGTATATGTGTGTAAAATACCAGCAATGGAAATATTTTGATTCTCTCGCTCTTTGAGAGTTAGAGTAATAGCGTCAAACTCATATTTCGAAGTTGGCTGAACTTCAAAGGAAACCACTCTTTATCTTCATTCTCTCCCTCATTAAACACGTCCTATTATGAGAGAGAAATTATTTTCATTCCCTCGCTCATTGAGTACTTTGGTCCATTATCTATTATATTAATAGGCTAACAAATTTTACATATAAATATTTGCCAAGCTTAAACCCATACTAAATATGCATAAATATTTACGAAATGCATATGGATTTGTTGGCATACCTCTAAGGCAGTGCACAATTATCTAATATATAACCAATCCTGCTTCATTTATCTGTAATAAGCGAATGAAAATTTCTCATGTCACTTGAATTGGTTATCTGACAATCAATTTGTACATAAAGCGATAGCCCAGTGGGAAGCGTCGGGGGTAGTGGTCGAGCGGTTAATGGTTCAAGTTTTTTTTTTATTTTTTGTCATTGAAAATTGTTTTTATTTTTTCAATATATAAATATTTCTTATCTTGACTTTTTTAAAATTTTTATGTTTGTGATCTCTATTTTCGAGAAAAAAAATGGCTGAATATTTTTAGTTGACGGAAAGCATATGCATACATACCACCTATTATAGAAATGCGATAACCGCTTATTCAATTTGGGTTTTTTTGTCTAATTTTTGATGATATAAGATCGAAGTTGCGAAATTTTTTCAAACACAGTAGTCTATTAATCGGACTTCGGTAGATTACTTCTATAAATTTTAGTGATTTCTACCGTTTGACAAAGTTGCTGATAGACTCCCTATTTAAAATATAAAAATCGACAACATATTTAATATGTACTTAAATTTTGAACTAAATCAAGTGGTTAGCGGTCGTCTTAAATTTTACTGAAGGCAACAACTGATTTCTATTCATATGTACATATGTATTAACTTTTAAAAGGGCCGATTTGCAACCCGAGCCCCAAAAAGACTAGACCACATTGAATAGAAAAATTAATATATATTTTTCTTTAAATCAAATAAAAAATCTATATAAATTGTCTTAAATATTGCTAAGTTATGGTTAAAGAAAAAAGCTAGAAAATCCTCAAACTTTTTTTGACCTAACCAGAATTTGTAATTTACCCCCTCTAAAAAGATTTAAAAACACGCCTGTATAATAAGTTTCTATAAAAAGAACTTAGCTCCTCCTTTTATTAGAGAAACTATTTTCATTCTCTCGCTCATTGCCCATACAGCTTGAATTGGTGATTTGACAATAAATTCGTAGATAAAGCAGTAGAGCAGTGGTTAGCGCATCGGATAGCAAGCGAACTGTTGTAGGTTCGAGAACAGCTCCGGGCTACAATTTTTTTTTTTTTTTCATTGAAATAGTTTTTTCTTTTTTAAAACATCTTTAGGTATATGAGTATTTCTAATCTTGATTTTTTATAAGCTCATTAAAATTTCATACGACATATTTTTATATTTGTGATACTTTTTTCGGAAAAAACTTACTGCGAATATTTTCATAAATATACATACATACCACCCATTATAGAAATGAGATAACCGCTTATACAATTTGGGTTTTTTGGTAAGTTTTTCCGAAAATTAAAATTTTTTTAAAAATACCCTCATATTCATAAAAAATAAAATTGGTTTATAAAGCTTTTTAAAATGACATTTTCATACAAATTTTGAATAATAAGAGCTTAATAAACCTTTTATATTTTTTATGAATAAGGGGCATATTGTTCTGTTTATCGGACTTCGGTAGATTATTTCTATAAATTTTGAAATATAAAAATCCATAATTTTTTACAGGTCCTTTAATTTTGTACTAAACGAAGTGGTTAGAGGTCAACTAAAATATTACTAAAGACATTTTGCCCCGTTTCAATATACCTACATTTTTTTTTTTTTTCAAAAATCAAATCAAAAATCAATATAAAATGTCTTTTTAAATATTTTCAAGTTAGGGTTGAGGAAAAAAGCTTAAAAACCCTCAAACTGTTTTTGCATAAGGCTAGATTTTGCCCGGTTTAACCAACTTTGAATAACTTTTTTTTTAAATCAACATACCCACATTTTTTTCAAAAATCAAATCAAAAATCGATATGAAATGTCTTTTTAAATATTTTTAAGTTATGGTTAAGGAAAAAAGATAGAAAAACCTTTAACAGTTTTTGCAAAAGGCTAGATTTTGGCTGACTTTACCACTTTGAATAAATTTTTTTTTTTTCAATCAACATACCTACATTTTTTTTAAATCAAATCAAAAATCAAATTAAAATGTCTTCTAAATATTGCTAAGTTATGGATAAAGAAAAAAGCTAGAAAAACCTTTTACCACTTTGAATAATTTTTTTTTTTTAAATCAACATACCTACATTTTTTTTTTAAATCAAATCAAAAATCAAATTTAAATGTCTTCTAAATATTGCTAAGTTATGGATAAAGAAAAAAGCTAGAAAAACCTTTAACTGTTTTTGCAAAAGCCTAGATTTGCCCTAACCAGCATTTGTAATTTACCAACACTAAATAATAAATTTCTATAAATAGAACTCATATTTCTACAAAATGAATTTCATTCTTTCACTCAATAAGCTCCTCCTATTATTAGAGAAATTATTTTCACTCCTTCGCTCATTGAGTACTTCGGTCCATTATCTATTATATTAATAGGCTAACAAATTTTACATATTAATAATTGCCAAGCTTAAACCCATACTAAAGATGCATAAATATTTATGAAATGCATATGGATGTGTTGGCATACCTCTAAAGCAGTGCACAATTATCTAATATATAACCAATACTGCTTCATTTATCTGTAATAAGCGAATGAAAATTTCTCATGCAACTTGAATTGGTTATCTGACAATCAATTTGTAAATAAAGCGATAGCCCAGTGGGAAGCGTTAGGGGGTAGTGGTCGAGCGGTTGATGGTTCAAGTACAGTTACAGCTATCGGCCAAAATTTTTTTTCTTTTTTGTCATTGAAAATTGTTTATATTTTTTATATTTGTAATCTTGACTTTTTAAAATTTTTATAAACAATATTTTTATGTTTGTGATCTCTATTTTCGAGAAAAAAAATTTGGTGCGAATATTTTTAATTTACGGAAAGCCATGTGAAATAATAATTTTAGATCATAAATATACATACATACCACCCATTATAGAAATGCTATAACCGCTTATACAATTTCTTTTTTTTTTTTTGTAAATATTTCAAAAAATTACCATTAATATAAGTCTGACTGCTCTAATTTTTGAAGATGTAAGCTGCAATTTGCGAATTTTTTTCAAACATAATGGTCTGTTTATTCAATTTCTGTAGATTATTTCGATAAATTTCACGATTTCTATCGCTTGAGATAGAGTTGCTGATAAATTCCTTATTTAAAGTATAAAAATCGAAAACATATTTTATGGATACTTAAATTTTTAACTAAACCAAGTGATAAGCGGAAATCTTAAATTTTACTGAAGACAACAAATAATTTCTTTTTATATGTATATATGTATTAACTTTTAAAAGGGCAGATTTTCAACCAGAGCCCCAAACAAGTCTAGACCAAATAGAATAGAATTTTTTTAAAAATCAATATACATTTTTTTCTTTAAATCAAAAGAAAAATCCATATAAAGTGTCTTTTAAATATTGCTAAGTTATGGTTAAAGAAAAAAGCGAGAAAACCCTCAAACTTTTTTTGACCTAACCAGAATTTGTAATTTACCCCCACTAAAAAGTTTTAAAACCACGCCATGTATAATACATTTTTTTAAAATACAACCCATACTTCTATAAATTGAGTGTGTAACTATTTTCGTTCTCTCGCTCATTAATATTCTTTAATATTACACGAACTCATATTTCCAAATTTCCACCCCTTCAAAATAAACGTCAAACCAATTTCATACTCATATCTATTTGCATACATATATACATACATGCGTAAACACTCCAATTCTCTCGCTCATTGAGTTCAAACAGTAGATTCGGCGTTGAACTCATATATGTATATTGAAATGCTACACTCCAAATAGATGGCGTCGGCGCGAATAGCCAATTTGTTTCCGCATGATATTTGTTGTTATGTACCAAAGGATTAAAAAAAAGTGACTATTTGTTTTTCTCATATCTCGCACGCTTTAGTAAGTTTAGTTTAAAAATAAAATTTTTAGGAAAGAAGCAATGAATGTTTTAACTTTCTGTATTGAAATTCATCAAGGAAAAACAAAAAATGAGATTGAAATAGATACACCCATTGCCGTCAATTTTATATAATATGAAATTTTGCTTTTTTAAAAAAATAAAAATCAAACATCTTTTTCGTAGAATTCTATAATAAAAATGAGATAACTATGGTCGCCATATATTCCAAAGTATTAATAAACAAATGAAAAACTAAAAATATTATATTGTTGTGCCATAAAATCCTGAAAATCTTAAATTTTCAATTACATAAATTTATAATAAAATGTAATTTAACTATAAAATTTTTTGGGAAAACGTAATCAAAATTATATTTTTCCATAAAACTCTAATATGTATGTATATTAGAGCGTATCACCAAAAAAAGTTGAAAATGTTCCCCCCCAGTTTGAACACTTACCGTATGAGGTTTTCAAAAAAATTTTTTAAATTTTTTTGTCACCCTGTAAAAACAGCGAAATTTGTTTTTTTTTCTATAACTTCTATATTTCTACTTCGATTTTCAAAAGTGATACATTTTTAGAAAGGTATTTACCAAGGCAATATTTCATCAATAGAAACTTTTAGCCCTTTTTTTCTTATTTTTCCGGAAATTTTTTTTTTTTTTTCAAATACAGGGTGTTGGTTTTAGTAAAAATAGAATAAAAACTGAACTTGGCATGAAGGGCTAAAAGTTTCTATGGATGAAATTTTGCCTTGGTGTATACCTTTCTAAAAATGTATCACTTTTGAAAATCGAACGTGAAATATAGAATTTATAGAAAAAAACAAATTTCGCTGTTTTTACAGGGTGACAAAAAAATTAAAAAATTTTTTTTTTAAAACCTCATAAGGTAAGTGTTCAAACTGGGGGGGAACATTTTCAACTTTTTTTTCCTCCATACACCGTGATACGCTCTAAGGTATATATCTAAATAGAGATTCAAAAGCCCAATAAAGCTTCACTTAATTGTAGAATTCCATATTAAAACAATTTATTCAAGGAAAAATTCCGATGTAATAGATTTGTTTAAAATGAAATTCTACAAAGTTTTATGTTTTCATAACACCATTATTAAAATGTGAAATAGGGCAACCATGGTCAAACTTTTAATTTGAAAAAAATATGTCGCAATCAAAGTTGGCTTGCGTACCACCAAACAAAAAAAATGTTTCAAAAAATAAAATAATAATTCAATATGGCTCCTGTTGTTGGAGTACCAAGCTTATTTTGAGAAATTTGTATATGTGTGTAAAATACCAGCAATGGAAATATTTTGATTCTCTCGCTCTTTGAGAGTTAGAGTAATAGCGTCAAACTCATATTTCGAAGTTGGCTGAACTTCAAAGGAAACCACTCTTTATCTTCATTCTCTCCCTCATTAAACACGTCCTATTATGAGAGAGAAATTATTTTCATTCCCTCGCTCATTGAGTACTTCGGTCCATTATCTATTATATTAATAGGCTAACAAATTTTACATATAAATATTTGCCAAGCTTAAACCCATACTAAATATGCATAAATATTTATGAAATGCATATGGATTTGTTGGCATACCTCTAAGGCAGTGCACACTTATCTAATATATAACCAATCCTGCTTCATTTATCTGTAATAAGCGAATGAAAATTTCTCATGCCACTTGAATTGGTTATCTGACAATCAATTTGTACATAAAGCGATAGCCCAGTGGGAAGCGTCGGGGGTAGTGGTCGAGCGGTTAATGGTTCAAGTAGAGCTATCGGCCAATTTTTTTTTTTATTTTTTGTCATTGAAAATTGTTTTTATTTTTTTCAATATATAAAAATTTCTTATCTTGACTTTTTTAAAATTTTTATGTTTGTGATATCTATTTTCGAGAAAACAATTGCTGAATATTTTTAGTTGACGGAAAGCATATGCATATATACCACCCATTATAGAAATGCGATAACCGCTTATTCAATTTGGGTTTTTTTGTCTAATTTTTGATGATATAAGATCGAAGTCGCGAAATTTTTTCAAACACAGTAGTCTATTTATCGGACTTCGGTAGATTACTTCTATAAATTTTAGTGATTTCTACCGTTTGAGACAAAACGATCGCATAAATTAGTGGCTATTTATTAAGCACAATCTCATCATCCGATTATTCAAGTGCAAATTAAAATCTCGAAATCCGAATATTTGCATGGCATTTGCCATAAATAATTTTGGAAAGGGCTGCTGTAATTTAATATTTTTATTATATAATAACAGCCACTATTTTTTAAATTCTTTGATGGCCTCATTTTGCCTATAGATGAGTTTTTAATGTATACATTTAAGTTGGTCGAGGTTCGGCCACGGGCCTAAAGGCAGCTAATGACAAAAAGTTGATCAGATGTTTGAATAAGTTCAACTATTTTAAATTGGTCGAATTTCGACCACGGGATATACTAGTTATGATTTATTACTTGCCAAAAAGGCACAGCGGCGTTTTGAGTTTTTCAATCCGCGAAAAAAGTTAAAACTCAAAACTTAATTTTTATTCTTGAGGGATAAAATATCGCTCAGGAAATAACTTTTATTTTTGATCAAAAAAATAAAAATCAAAAATAACTTTTATGTTTGATCAAAAAAATAAAAATCAAAAAATAACTATTATGTTTGATCGAAAAAATAAAAATCAAAAAATAACTTTTATGTTTGACCAAAAAAATAAAAATAAAAAATAATGATTATTTGTAATTTATATGGATTTCCCTCAAATTTTTTTAGTTTATAGAAGCTTTTTGTTGAGCATGAAGAGACGTGCATATTCATATACTTGAAACGTATCTGCGATATTGGGAAGTCTTCCATTTTTGATGCTAAAAATACAAAAATAATCGTTACGGGGGGTCCCTGAGGAAAAGTATCTAGCGTAAAAGTAACTTTAAGTTGCTTACCAATCAACTAGTGCTGTATATTTACTGTAAATTTTCATATACTCGGACTAACTATTTTTGTTCGACGATGGCCGGATCCGGTCAGTTATGGTTACCTCTGCATGAGATGTCAACCAACTACTAACTAACTACTTTTCAACTAAGAAATAGCCAAAAGATAAATTCATTTTTTTTTTTTTAATTTTTATTTATTTAGTTTAAATTTTATTTTATCTTTTCCATTCCTTTTTTAATTCCCCCATTTTACTCTATGTGTATCAAATTTATTCTTTAGAAACCAGCTATTATTTGTATTTACCCAATACCGAAAAAGCACCTGGAAATTACAAGCTAAAAGACGGAAGCAAACGAAAAATTAAACATATTTTCGGATTCCTCTGCATGACCTCTGCATGACTTGTGGCGTAGGTGTGCCTCTGCGGCAGCCACTTGAACCTAACCTAACCTATTTACATACATACAAATATTGAATGATAAATATAGGTACATATTAAATCGCATATAGATAACTACAGATATTGATAATACCAAAGTAAGTGCTTTGAAGAAATCACTTGTTGGAAATTAAATTGTATGTATATTGATTAACTTATATTTAAGTCACTTGACATTTTTTTGTCATTTAATTTATTTGACAAATTTAATTATTTTAAATTGTAAGCTCCCTCTTTAATTAATTATATATTATATTTATTTAATTATTTGTTTCTCTTACAACATGTTTCATTCACCACAACATATTACACAAACATCTACACTTACTAATAATTTAAATGATTCAATAATTAATTTGCCAAATGACAATTTTCAACAACAAATTTCAACAACATATGACAGTTCAAATCAAACCGAAATTGCAGCAACATCGGTCAGACTTCCACAATTTTGGACTACTTGTCCTGAAGCATGGTTTATCCACGCTGAAACACAATTTAATACTAAAAATATAACACAAGAAAACACAAAATATGAATACATAATAACAGCACTTCCTCAAGAGGTAATAATAACAGTTTTAGATTTTATTCAGAACCCTCTCCTTAATAATAAGTTTACAGAATTTAAAAAAATTTTAATTGAAAGACATTCACTTAGTGAAAATTCGAAACTAGATAAAATATTATGTGATTCTGAAATGGGTGATCGTAAACCATCAGAGTTTTACCGTTCCTTAATTTTACTTGCTGGTTCAAATTTTAGTGAAAATATTTTAAAATAGATTTGGATGCGAAAACTTCCTAAAAATTTAAGTGCCATTTTGGCTAGTTCGAGTTCTAATAATATAAATGAATTAACCAAGCTTACCAATTTTTAATTACTGGGGAAAATTTTGTAACTCTAATTTAATAATGAAATTCCTTTAAATATAGTAACTTTAAGAGTCGGTAGAACCTCTATTCAAATAGATAGTTGCGATATTATAGTTATGTATGTACATTGCGTATATTGAAATTATATATGTACGAAAATTAAATGAAAAATTATATAGTAAACTAGCTGGTGCCCGCGACTTCGTACGCGTATAATTTCTGTTTTAATGTTTGTCTGCTCGATAAACCCAAATTTCGGTCACAAAAAATGTTTTCATCGGACTGATAAAGCTTAAAGTTTAATAAAAAACGACCCTAAAGCCATGTGATTTAATAACATCGCATATCACAGCACCCATTGACACATTTCGTTAGACACCCATATTGAACTAAGACATTTTTTGCCACCCCTCGTCCAAATTTTGGACGATAACTCCAAAACCGGCTGAGATATCGCAAAATAGTATCTTAAACTTTTTATTTCCTATAGGGTAAGAAAATAGTAAATTTCCCTTAATAGCCATATTAAGCGTTTTGGTATTAAGAAGGTTCATATTTTATGAGATATCTCCGGGGTAGCTTAGGTATTGAAATTAATCAAATGGTTTATGACAGCATTCATAAACACCTTTTGTTTGATACCCATAATGTACTAAACATTTTTGTGGAAATATTCGTCGATACCTCCGAAACCGGTTGAGCTATCGAAATTTCAAGATATCTCCCAAACCACTTCAGATATTTCAATGAATCACATCGCATATTATAGCACTCATTGACACCTTTCGTTTGACACCCATATTGTACTAAGACATTTTTGGTCATCCCTGGTCCACATATTGGGCGATAACCCCAAACCCCGTTGAGATATCGCAAAAAATAATATCTTAAACTTTAACTTGAGCGTCTAGCAATCCAACGATTCAGTACTTTTAGAGTCTTACCACCACAAACATACAGACACACATGGTCCACATATTGGGCGATTACTCCAAAACCGGTTGAGATATTGAAAAAAGTAATGTCTTAAATTTTAAGTTGAGCGTCGAGCAACCCAACGAAAAAAGTTTCATTCAATTCCATTCATTACTTTCACAGTGATACGGCCACAAACATACGGACAGACAGACAGACAGACACACACAAATTTTTAAAATGGTTGATTTAGATTCTACTCGCTTAATAATGCTTCCCCCAATAAATTTTTTGTTGATATCTGCCATCTACAGACATCGACCTGTTACAATTTTATTATATGTAGAGATGAATAACTATTTTAAAGAAATTCTGCGGGTATCTTCTGCAAATCGATCCAAAACTTCCTCTTCAATTTGGTGCATATTCTCTTTCAACTATTTTCGATGTACGCTTAATGAGCACAGACCTAAGAATTAGTTTTTTTAATTAATATACAATATTACGAGAACAACATAATTCGTTACATTACCTCACAACTGCTAAAACTCGTCCAAAAATACGAGTTCTAACCTTGATTTTAATAATCTGAAAACGGAAATTTGATTTTTTATTTCTGTCAAGAGAAATTTGCAAACAAATAGAATTGTTTTTGAATTTTTTTCTCACTCTTGGAAAGAGTTTCCAGAATTTAGGGGGAGGTAGCTGGCCCCCCTGCCCACCCTGGCTACGCTGGCTGTGTAGATTTCACTACAGATTTGGAGATAATGCTAGAAGTTGTGAACAACCGTGTTCTTATAATAGAAAAAAAGATTCAACAAACTAAATTCAACCGTTGTTGCAGCGACGAACAACGGTAATGTGGAATTTTCAACTCGTCGCTTATTCATTTTTGATAAAGATAATAAATTAAAATTTTTGATTGATAGTGGAGCAGAAATTTTCGGTGTTACCTTCGTCTAAATTTCAACATACGAAACGCCCAGATATAATTCTCACAGCAGCTAATGGTTCAACAATTTCTACTTTCGGGAAAAGACTTTTAAATGTAAATTTAGGTTTAAGACGTGAGTTTCCCTTTACATTTTTGATAGCTGATATAGCCAAACCGATTATTGGCGCAGATTTTCTTTGTAAATATGGGCTCTTGGTTGATATTAAACAAAGATGCTTAGTTGATCCTTTAACAAACCTTTCAGCCAATACCATTTCTTCTTTTTGTGATATTCCTTTACCAAAACTATTTGCGGTTGATAATCAATTTACGAAGTTATTGAAAGAGTTTCCTTCCCTTATTGCTGAACCCGATTATACCAAACCGGTAAAACACACAACCGTGCAGCGACTTGTAACGGAAGGCAGTCTTCCATTTTGCTTTTTATTTCCTACAATTCTTGCATTAAAATATACATAGGTATGAGCATTGTATAAATTGTACGGATAGGATATAATTTTTTACGTGTATTTTGTTGTTGTGACTTTACAATCCATGCAATCCGTACAACCCGTGCATCGTTTGCAATACTTAGCGAATCCCCCTAGTATTTGATATGTTGCATGGAATTACACATCCTGGCACGAGAGCTACACGTCGTCTTATAGTTAAGAAATATTATTGGCCTAATATGAACAAAGATATTAATAAATGGTCAAAAGAGTGCATTAATTGTCAAAAGTCTAAAGTTTATAGTCATACAAAATCTCCTGTTCTTAAAATTCCTATTCCTAAGAATAGATTCGAGCACATTCATTTAGATATAGTTGGACCCTTACCTATTTCAGAAGGACATCGTTTATTTTAACAATTATTGAAAGAATTACTCGTTGGCCAGAAGCTTATGCTCTAAAAGATATTTCCGCAAACACAATTGCGAACAAGTTTTTAGAGAATATATAGCTCGTTTTGGAGTTCCGCTAAAAATAACAACTGATCAGGGTAGCCAGTTTACATCGAAATTGTTTTCAGAGTTAACTAGATTACTTGGTAGTCATCATATTACAACTTCTACATATCATCCTCAAGGAAATGATATGGTTGAAAGGTTTCATAGGCAACTAAAAGCTACTATAACAGCTAGAGATAAAACAAATAATTGGTATGACGAATTACCTGTAATATTACTCGGTTTGCGAAGTATTTACAAAGAAGATATTTCAGCTACACCTGCTGAAATGGTTTTTGGCCAGAATTTACGATTACCGGGTGAAATTGTTGTTCCATCAGCTGAAAATGGTTCTTCAACTGAAATTTTGAGTAGCTTACGTGAACATTTTCGAAATATTAGATCAAATTTAAGCCATCACGGAAATAGCGATACTGGAATTTATATTCCTACAGATCTTCAAACTTGTAAATTTGCTTTTGTTCGCGTTTTAAATAAACATTCATTACAACAACCATACGAAGGACCTTACAAAATTGGGGAAAGAGATAAAAAATATTTCAAACTTGAAATTGATAATAATATTAAAATCATTCCGATAGACAGATTAAAACCAGCAATTATTGAAACAACAGGCACAAACAATACTGATACTCACACTCAAAATATATCCAATAAAAAGAGAGTAACATTTAATTTACTTGATATTAATTTTTCTTGAAGGGGGAGTATTGTAGGGCCTTCATATTATATTTAGTTCCTAACTTAAAATACTTTAATTGAATTTACTGTTCTAACACTTAACATTTTTTTATATTGAAATATATGTATCTACTTTTTTATTTTCAATTCTGAGTGATAGTTTTCATTCTATTAAATTGTAATTTATATCTAGACTTGTTTCTTCAATAAATATTAATAATATTTTAAATAAACGATTAATTTATTAAATACCACAGACATCATGAATGGAGTAAATTTGGCTCTAGCTAGACAACTATAGGGTTTACAAATATAACTATTTTCGTTGTCGATGAGGAACTTCGTGACGAACAACCGGTAAAAAAACTTTTTTGATACATATAACCGTTTTCGATAAAAATTCGGAAAAGTCTATACGTGGAATTTATGTGAATATAATGTATAGATTTAGTTTTGCAATCGCGAAATCTCAGAACTGGTGACTCCTAGACAAAAACTGCTAGAACCATTTTGGTAGAGAATTTTCAGGTCTACAACTTTATCTCAGGTAGTTTTTAAAGAAAACTAGCCGTTTTCGAGAAAAAATCAAATTTTGACTAAAATTGGTATTTTAAATGAGATTTTAATTCAAAACGATAGTACAGTTATAAATACATCGTTTGGCATTAAAATCTCATTAAAAAACAAGTAAGGAAAGCTGTCTTCGGCTGTGCCGAAGGCTAAATACCTTTCATTAATAAGCGTCACGATTTTCACTGTTTGATCCCAGTACAGCCTGTGTGAATTTAACTTAAGCTCATACCGAAATTATGGGAACTATCGATTATATGGGGGCGATGTGTATTGGTATTTGGATATTGTATTTGTCCAATCTCATTGATTTTTAACACCGACATTCCACATTCTATAATAGCAATAGTTACGAAATTTCACGTTCCTACCTATATAACTACAGGAGTTATCTACCAAAATCCGTTTATTGGAACAATCGATTGTATGGGGGCTATGTGAAATATTTATCCCATCTCGATGATTTTCAACATCGATATTTCAGATATAAAAATAGCCATACGTCCAAAATTTCACGTTCCAACGTGTTTAATTACAGGAGTTATAGCCCAAAATCCGTTTATCGGAACAATCGATTGTATGGGAGCTATGTGAAATGTTTATCCCATCTCGATCATTTTCAACACCGATATTTCACATATAAAAATAACAACACTTACAAAATTTTACGTTCCTACGTGTTTAATTACAGGAGTTATAGCCCGAAATCTGTTTATCGGAACAATCGATTGTATGGGAGCTATGTGAAATATTTATCTCATCTCGATGATTTTCAACATCGATATTTCACATATAAAAATAGCAATACTTACAAAATTTTTCACGTTCCTAGGTGTTTAATTACAGGAGTTATAGCCCAAAATCCGTTTATCGGAACAATCGATTGTATGGGAGCTATATGTAATATCGGTCCGATCTTGCTGGTTCCGACAAATGATTCCTATATTGGAAAATGGTGGCCGCACACAAAATTTCAGCCAAATATCTCAAAAACTGAGGGACTACTGAGGGAGACAGACAGACAGACAGACGGACATGGCTAAATCAACTCATCTCGTCATCCTGATCATTTCGGTATACTTATTGATGGGTCTATCTCTTCTTCTTCTCATACTTACAAACATCGGACCAAAGTTATAATACCATTTCTTGTTCATGAAAGGTATAAAAAAAATGGACTTACGGCATTTGCTCACGAAGCCAGCGATATTCATTTGGTTTTCATTCTTATAATTTTCTAATAAAAAAGTAATTAATTTTTAGAATTGGTTTTGAGAAATTCTATCATGGAATTTTATCATTTATTGTGTTTGTGTTTTTGTTTGGAAACCGATACCGGAACGAAACCGTAACCGAAACCGAAATAAATGTTGAAGAACAATTTATCGAACTTTTATTACTCCCCACACAACATACCATAAATAACCTGATAAGTATTAAAACATATTGCATAAATCTGATTGTGATTGTGTGGGTATAAAGATATTAACATACATACATACCTACATAAAGGCCTACCTACATCCACCTTACGTAAACCGAGACATCACTGGGCGTCACTACAAAAAGTTACAAACTCGCTAAGCTCCGAAGAAAATAGTTTAACCCCTTTATGAAAATTACATTTGCATTTATTGTATAATATGGCGTATCAATAATGGCAATATACCAGGTTATTCTATTTAAATGACTATTTGTATCTGTTACCGTCATTTTTGTTATTTTTTTGGGAGTATGCAAAATGTAACCCTTTAGAGCAGTGTTGCCGCTGAAAAATTTCAAAAGGGGTCCCAGCAGAAAAAAGGGTCCCCTCTTTTTTTACAAAGCTTTTATTAGCTTCACTTGTATGTTTGCTTGTTTGTTTGTTTGCTTGTATGTATGTGACTCTCGTTCGGTCTAAGCCCCAGTGGCCCAAAAACCGTAAAATGTCCCTAAAATATGGGTATCAAACGAAAGGGGAAGGCCCCAGGTTTCATTTGGACATGGATATATTTCGAAAAATTTATCGATAACTGAGTTATCGGTCAAAATGTGGTTGCCCGAAAACCTTAAAATTTCCCTACAATATGGGTATCAAACGAAAGGGGAAGGCCCCAGGTTTCATTTGGACATAGACATACTTCGATAAATTTATCGATAACTGAGTTATCGGTCAAAATGTGGTTGCCCGAAAACCTTGAAATTTCCCTACAATATGGGTATCAAACGAAAGGTGAAGGCCCCAGGTCTCATTTGGACATCGACATATTTCGATAAATTTATCGATAACTGAGTTATCGGTCAAAATGTGGTTGCCCGAAAACCTTAAAATTTCCCTACAATATGGGTATCACACGAAAGGTGAAGACCCCAGGTCTCATTTGGACATCGACACATTTCGATAAATTTATCGGTCAAAATGTGGTTGCCCGAAAACCTTAAAATTTCCCTACAATATGGGTATCAAACGAGACGGGAAGGCCCCAGGTTTCATTTAGACTTCGATATATTTCGATAAATTTATCGATAACTGAGTTATCGGTCAAAATGTGATTGCCCAAAAACCTTAACGTTTCCCTACAATATGGGTACCAAACGAAAGGGGAAGGCCCAGGTTACATTTGGACATCGACATTTTTCGATAAATTTATCGATAACTGAGTTATCGGTAAAAATGTGAATGCCCAAAAACCTTAACATTTCCCTACAATATGGGTATCAAACGAAAGGGGAAGGCCCCAGGTCTCATTTGGACATCGACATATTTCGATAAATTTATCGATAACTGAGATATCGGTCAAAATGTGATTGCCCAAAAACCTTAACATTTCCCTACAATATGGGTACCAAACGAAAGGGGAAGGATCAGGTTTCATTTGGACATCGACATTTTTCGATAAATTTATCGATAACTGAGTTATCGGTAAAAATGTGAATGCCCAAAAACCTTAACATTTCCCTACAATATGGATACCAAACGAAAGGGGAAGGCCCCAGGTATCATTTAGACATCGACATATTTCGATAAATTTATCGATAACTGAGTTATCGGTCAAAATGTGATTGCCCAAAAACCTTAACATTTCCCTACAATATGGGTACCAAACGAAAGGGGAAGGCCCCAGGTTTCATTTGGACATCGACATATTTCGATAAATTTATCGATAAGTGGATTATCGGTCAAAATGTGAATGCCCAAAAACCTTTAAATTTCCCTACAACATGGGTATTAAACGAAAGGGAAGGCCCCAAGTTTCATTTGGACTTCGATATATTTCGATAAATTTATCGACAACTGAGTTATCGGTCAAAATGTGATTGCACAAAAACCCAAAAATTTCCCTACAATATGGATACCAAACGAAGGGGGAAGGCCCCAGGTTTCATTTGGACATCGATATACATATTTCGATAAATTTATCGATAACTGAGTTATCGGTCAAAATGTGATTGCACAAAAACCCAAAAATTTCCCTACAATATGGGTACCAAACGAAAGAAGAAGGCCCCAGGTTTCATTTGGACATCGACATATTTCGATAAATTTATCGATAACTGAGTTATCGGTCAAAATGCCGACTTTCCGATTTTCAAGAGAGTTTAATGCTCTTGATAAACAGCTATACAATCAATACATCGCTCGGTATGAAGTTGAACTCAAATCCAACCCGAAATCTTTTTGGAATTTCATTCGATCAAAAAAGGGTTGCACAAACATTCCCACTTGTGTGACTTTTGATGATGAGCATTCTCAGTGTTTATCTGATACCGCTAATTTATTTGCTGATTTTTATACCTTTCATGAACATGAAATGGTATTATAACTTTGGTCCGATGTTTGTAAATATGAGAAGAAGAAGAGATAGACCCATCAATAAGTATACCGAAATGATCAGGATGACGAGATGAGTTGATTTAGCCATGTCCGTCTGTCCGTCTGTCTGTTTGAACGCAAACTAGTCCCTCAATTTTTGAGATATCTGGCTGAAATTTTGTATGTGGCCACCATTTTGTAATATAGGAATCATTTGTCGGAACTGACAAGATCGGACCAGTATAACATATAGCCCCCATACAACCGATTGTTCAGATATAAGGTTTTTTGGCCAAAACTTCCGCAATTAAAAAGTTAGGAACGTAAAATTTTGCAACTCGAGTAATTTCTATTTATGTAGTGTATATAGTGAAAATCAACGAGATCGGGCAAATGTAACATATAGCCCCCATACAACCGATTGTTCAGATATAAGGTTTTTTGGCCAAAACTTCTGCAATTAAAAAGTTAGGAACATAAAATTTTGCAACTTGAGTACTTTCAATTTATGCAGTGTGTAGAGGAAAATCAAGAAGATCGGGTAAATATAACATATAGCCCCATACAACCGGTTGTTCCGATATAAGGTTTTTTGGCCAATACTTCCGCATTTAAAAAGTTAGGAACGTAAAATATTGCACCTTTAGTACTTTCTACATATGTAATGTGTATAGTGTAAGTCAGTACAATTGAACACGTATAATATATACACAGTAAAAAATGAAAGTTTACTTTTAATACCAGTCGGTATTGAAATTAAGCCTTTTTGGAATTATATTTGAGTTTTAATACTAAATAGTATTAATTTAAGACTCTGAATTTTTTTTAATTCCAAATAGTTTTAAAATAATACCAAAATAATACTAAAGCGCTCTCTCCCTAGCGTTTTCTCTCATTATAATGTTTTAGGTACTATTTGTTTTAAAACAAAGCCGGAAAAGTATTAAATTAATTACTTTTTAGCATTAAATTAAGTCCGGTGGTTTGTTTGCTCAGAGCACGCGGTTCGTCGCTATTGCGACACTACATTAAGAACAACAGTGCAATTAGACGCTGACAAACATAAATACTCGATGGCTTGATAGTATACATCTCCGTTGAGCATTCAATAAATTGTGAGTTCGACTCTCGGTGAAGGCAATATAATAAAACTGTAATTTTTTTTTTTTTTTTGCCTGAGAGAATCTTCGACTGAATTCCTCTCTCACGAGAAATCAGACCGAACATGGTATTAATTTAATACTTTTTTGGCGTTGTTATATATAAACACCAAAAAGGTATTAAAGTTAGACTTTTATTTTTACTGTGTAGTCTCCATACAATCGATTGTTCCGATAACTCGGATCCTATTATTTTGTAAGTTTTTTTAAATTATAACAAAGATGTGTAATGTGTATAGTAAATATAGTTAAATTGACACAGGCTGTACTGGGGATCGAACAGTGAAAATCGTGACGTCCATTTTTACTAAAAAAGTGCAGTTCCTCTCTCAGTGTTCCTTAAACGCATATTTTTAATCTTTCCCTTGCCAAAGGTGATTTTATTGATCGGTGGAAAGTCGCTTCAGTTTCTCCGATGTTCAAATCTGGTAATAAAAATGATGTACGAAACTATAGGCCTATTTCTAAACTCACCACCTGTTCAAACCTTTTTGAAAAGGTGCACTGAGAGAAATGCATTGAATGTTGTGATAATATCACTATTGATAGCGACGAGTTTGATGCAATATTCATTCAGAATGAGCGAGTTATCAAATATTATTTGCTCCCAATTAAAAGTAAAATGATATGTCAACCATTTCGATATGATGTACTTTTTTTTATATTTATGGATAGAATACTAATATATTTGAACGGCATGTCAATATCTATAGTCGTGATATGAATTTCTATTGTCGGTATATCCATATCCCTATTTACTACATAGTAATAATGGTAGAGACAGCGTATATATGGGCGAAATGTAAATTTTTCTGGGACGCATAATCATAATAGTTCAACAATTTTTACTATGGATTTTCTAACAATATTACAACTTGTTGGAGCGGTTTTTTTAAATTCAAAATTTTTTGAATTTCTTATGATTGAACATTTTTCTAAAAATTTTATAGTATGCCGTAGCCGAATGGTAGAATACTGGGTTAACGTGCCAGAGAAGCATGGTTCGAGTCCTACTGAAACCAGATGTCAAATTATATAAAATTTTGTTTTTTTAAACTATTTAGAATTTATCAATAGTTTATATGTATACCATTTCAATAGTGATTTATCAAAAAAACATTGATGAAACATCCATATTCATTGATGGGACAGAAATATCAATTTTTATTTAATGTGATATCAATAATTATGGATGTTCCATCCATAGATTTCCCTCCGTGTGGTGAAAGATAAATTGTATTTCTTTGTAAAAGAAATAATTGATCCGCATCAGCATGGGTTTGTCTGCGGTCGCTCCACAGTTACAAACCTTGCTGAATTTTCCCAATATTGCATCTCAGCCTTTAAATCTTGTCATCAAGTCGATGTTGTTTATACAGACTTTTCGAAAGATTTCGATACTGTTGTACATAGCATTTTGTTATTGAAGCTAGAAGAGCTTGGTTTCCATTCAACTCTTCTTTCTTGGTTAAACTCTTATCTGTCTAACCGAGTCTCATATGTTGAAATTAGTCATACTAAATCGTACCCCTTCGTTGCCACTTCTGGTGTGCCTAAGGGTAGTATTCTTGGCCCATTGCTATTTCTACTTTTTATTAATGATATTAAACCTTGTTTTAGTACTTCAAAATTCCTGCTCTATGCGGATGATTTAAAAATTTTTAATGTAATAACCTGTTTGTCAGATACACTATCTTTGCAAGGCGATCTAAATAAACTATCTGATGGGAGTGTGAGAAATAAACTGTTGCTCAACATAAAGAAATGCTTCCAAATGACTTTTGCTAAAATTGCAAATCCAATTGCCAGTACTTACACTATTTCTAACACCTGCCTATCTAACGTACATGAATATCTGGATTTAGGTGTGGTTTTTGACTCAGGATTCACCTTTGTCAATCACATCAACCATATTATACCTAAGGCAAATTCTAACTTGGGCTTCTTACGTCGTTATGCGCGTGATTTTAAAGACCCATACACTAGAAAATCACTCTATAATTGCCTAGTAAGATCAAAGTTAGAATATGCCTCGGTAATCTGGAACCCTATTTACTCTTTACATTCCGACAGGGTCGAGAGAATTCAACGCCGATTTACCCGGTTTTCTCTACAACCTCTTCATTTTGTTGAGCCATTCCCATCGTATGAGGCCCGTTGCCTTTTACTTAACCTTAAATCGCTCAAGTCAAGGCGCATAATGCACTCTCTCAAGTTTGTTTATGATATTATTTCTGGCATGATAAATTGTCCTAACCTTCTTGAGCAAATTGGCTTTAATGTACCCCAAAGGGTCCTACTACTAACTATTTACTGTTTGCACCTATTACAAGGTCGCTTTTAGAATTTAATCGAATTTTTACAACTCTCGATCTAGATTTTGCTAGACTCTAGATCCATATTTTTGGCTAAACTGCAATCAATTTATTTTTAAGTGTTATTTAGTTTTATCTTTAAGATAATTTGTATTTCTAGTCTGTAAGGTTTTGTAACCATTGACTGAATAAAATGAAATGAATTGAAAATGTGAATGCCCAAAAACCTTAAAATTTCCCTACAATATGGGTATCAAACGAAAGGGGAAGTCCCCAGGTTTCATTGGGACATCGATATATTTCTATAATTTTATCGATAACTGAGTACTCGGTCAAAATATGACTGCCAAAAAACCTTAAAATTTCCCTAAAATATGGGTATCAAGCGAGACGGGAGGCCCCAGATTTCATTTGGACTTCGATATATTTTGATAAATTTATCGATAACTGAGTTATCGGTCAAAATGTGAATGTCCAAAAACCTAAAAAATTCCCTACAATATGGGTATCAAACGAAAGGTGAAGGCCCCAGGTTTAATTTGGACATCGACATATTTCGATAAATTTATCGATAACTGAGTTATCGGTCAAAATGTGGTTGCCCGAAAACCTTAAAATTTCCCTACAATATGGGTATCAAATGAAAGGGGAACGCCACAGGTTTCAGTTGGATTTCAATATATTTCGATAACTGAGCTATTGTCAAATTGTGAGGCCCAAATACCTTAAAATTTCCTAACAATATAGGTATCAAACGAAGAGGTTTCGTTTGGACTGCTCTATTTTTCGATACATTTATCGATAATTTCATAGGAAATTTGACTAAAAAGTAAAAAATAAATATAGTTTTAAAAAACTAAAACTCACGCTTTTAGAGAGTATTGAACTAAAAGTTTAAAATGAGTTTAAAAACCCTACACAGTAGTATTGTGGAAAAAGCGTGGTCCGCTTTGTGCCATAATTTTCGTATATCAAGCGCTCGACGCTTTTCCCACATAATGCTAGTTTCTTTTCTACGCTTTCATTAGCTTTACTTGTACATACATTCATATGTATGTTTGCTTGTTTGTATGTAACTCTACTTCAGTCTACCCGATAGTGGCATATGACTGTCACAAAAACCTTGAAATGTGCCTTCAATATGAGTGTCAAACGATAGGGGGTTGCATTTGGACTTCGATATTTATCGATAACTAAGTTATCGGTCATAATGCCTACAATCTGGGTATCAAACAAAAGGAAAGTTCTACAGGTTTCTATTGGACTTTAGAATATTTCGATATATTTATCGATAACTGAGTTATTGGTCAAAATGAGGTTGTCCTACAATATGGGTATCAAACGAAAGTGGAGGCCCAGAGGTTTCGTTTGCACTGCGGTATACTTCGATATATTTATCGATTACTTCATAACACATTTAACTAAAAAGTAAAAAATAAATATAGTTTAAAAAGCGAAAACACGCGCTTTTAAAAAATATTGCACTAAAGGTTTAAATAATCGTTTTCCAATTTTATTGATGCTGAATGGCTGAGTGTTGTACTATTGCAAGTACACATACAAAATATGGTCATTTTTAAATGGATGTAATTAGTGTAATATTGATGATAATCGCATAATGAAAAAAGTTGTTTAAACTTAAAACCCTTCACTGTGAGAATATGTAAAGTCTTTTTGGGAAAGGTTTTAAAAACTATAGGAAAATTCACTTTGAAAAGAATACAATTTTATCCCATACCAAATGTATGGAAAAAGGCCAAACAAATAGCGCCCTCTAAGCGTTAAGTTACAGAGCTAATTTTTTGCAAGGCTATTAATTTTTAGGGGGTTAGACCCAAACAATTGTTTTTTGCCAGCAGTAGGACTTCTGTTATACATGACATTTGGAAATTTGCAAGATTTGTTTGGTTTTTAATAGAAATCGATACAAATGCACTTCATTACAGTTTGAAGGTGAAAAAGGGTCAATAGGGTCACGAATTTAAAAAAGGGTCAAATATGGTATTTTTTGAAAAAGTAGGGTCCGGAGTCCTGGATCTAACATAGGGTCAAATTGACCCTTTAGGGTCCCCAACGGCAACACTGCTTTAGAGACTAGGCGAGGAACGTTTTTTACGTTATGAACCCATTTATGATAGCAAATCGAGTAGAAAACATTTTTAGTGTAATGAGTACCTGCATCATGCTAACCCAAAATTTCGATTCTATAAGAGATTGTCTGGATATATGTATGTGTGTGTATTTACATACATATTTACATATAACACATTTTAACAAGCCGTTGCAAGGTTTTCCACTTTGTTAAGCCGCACAGTTTGTACTCTAGTTGGACAGTGTTCCATTAGAGCGCCGACCACAAGCGATGAATCAGCTTTAGTGTATCCCACGAAAGAGGTTCATCATCATCATTTATTGGCGCTTAACCGCCTAAGCGATTTTGGCCGTTGCCTATCAAAGCACGCCAGTCATTCCTTTTTAGCGATAACTGACGCCAATTGACCCAGCCAGCGGAGTCTTTGGGCTTTAATTCGCTGGACTATGGTCAGATCTGTGTAAAGCTCGTACAGCTCATCGTTAAACTTCCTTCGATACTCGCCGTTGGCATCACGGGAAGGACCATAAATCTTCCGGAGAACTTTTCTCTCAAATACTCCAAGGGCCATCTCATCTTCTCTTGACATTGTCCATGAATCTGAGCCATTCATCAGGACAGATATGTTGAGAGACTTATAGAGCGTGATCTTTGTTCTTCGAGAGAGGACTTTACTTCTCAATTGCCTACTCGGTCCAAAGTAGCACTTGTTGGCAAGAGTGATTCTCCGCTGGATTTCTAGACTGATATTATTTTCGGTGTTTATACTGCCGTGCAGTCAACTTAACTAGTTTTATACTAATCAAATACTAGTCAGCCAAACGGCCTCAACTAGTTCGAGTTCTGTAATTTTTTCATATTAGAAAGTGGTATTTTTAACACAGCGATGTCCTACGAGATGGCAATTGTCCTCCTCTGCATCAGCACCATACCAATTGGCTGAGTAGTCAGCCCCTGCATCAGGAATATACCAGTTCATACATGCATCAGAATCAAACCAGTTGGCATACTAGTTAAAAAAGCATCAGAATTATACCAGTTGTCATACTAGTTCATATTTGCATCAGAATCATACCAGCTGACATACTAGTTCATTTATGCATCAGGATCATACCAGTTCATTTATGCATCATAATCATATCAGTTGCCATACTAGTTCATATATGCATCAGAATCTTACCAGTTGACATACTAGTTTATATATACATCAGAATCATACCAGTTGACACACTACTCAGTCTATCCGCCAGGACATACTAATCATTATGCACGTTCAGATCGTACCACTTGTCATACTGGTACTAGTCCACGAATTTTACATTCATTCCAGTTGGTATACTAGTCGGTCTATGCACCAGTATCATAGTCAGCCTCTACATCAGCAATATAACAGTTTATTCTTTAGAAAGCAGCGACTATTTGTATTTACCCAAACACGAAAAAGCATCTGTGAATTACAAGATAAAAAAGAAGCAGTTACAAGATGAAAGAAAAGCAATTGTCCTCTTTGCATCAGCAATCAGTTGATATACTAGTTCATACACAGACATAAATGAGCTAAAGGTTCTGAGTTCGATTCTCGGCGAAGTCAAAACAATTTTTTTTCTATATTTTTTAAATTAACACACAAACACGTTTTTGTATTTTTAATTTAATTATAAACAGATTATACTAGTTGATGAAAAGTTCTTAGGTTAAATAGGTTTAATTAATTTTAGTTAACACTAGATAAATATATTTTATTGTGTGAAGTGTGAAAATTCCTGGCAAAGGCGCGTTCGCCAAGTTTGATGAAATAGGTAAAGGCCCAATTACATTAAACTTTGTTGCATCCACTTTCATACAAAGTTTGTAGAACGAAGAGAAATTTTGGCAAATGCTCAAAAACGAGGCGCGCATCTCTCAAAGTTTCACAAAGTTTTATTTAATTGGGGCTTTAGGGTTGCATGATTAGGTAAGGTAAGTTAAGGTTAAGTTAGTCGCCTACTGCGGAGTTCCCGTCCCACATAAGTATATACATATAAATACAAGTAAGTGTTATTTTAACATCAAAAATAGTCAAAGTAAGACTGCTTTCATGCTGGGCCATAAACTCGAGTTAAAGGAGACAGTTGAATGCCGTTACTTCAACTAAAATGTCCGTTCAAACAACAAGAATTTGGTCAATTCAACAGAATTTGGTCAACTTCAGGATAGCAGTACGAGATTGTTGATTTTTCCAGTGCCATTTTTTTCTGTATATATACACCAGAAATATAGCAGTTGACATACTAGTTCATATGTATATACATCACAATCATATTTGCATTTACCCAAACACAAAAAAGCATCTGTGAATTACAAGGGAAAAAAAGAAGCAAACCAAAAATTTCAAATAATGAAGCTCTCAATGACTGGATTCAACCTATTTATCTCCTGCTCGTACATACCACCTCATTCGAATCTGCTTGTATATAATCAGCATAACTCCGTTATTAGGACTTTATATTCTCAGTTGAGAGATAAAGATCGCCTTTTAGTTCTTGGTGATTTTAACTTACCCTTGGTTAGTTGGGTCGGCACAAATGACTCAAACATTTTAACCCCTACTACACAGCATGATTTCCTCCTTGACCTTTCTGCCACATCTCTTGTACAAATTAACAACGTACAAAACTGTAAAAATAAATTACTGGATTTGGTATTCGTTGACGATTCTGTAGGGGTTGCTCTTAATCGAATTACTCCGCTATCTATTCCTGAAGACACACTACACCCTACGCTTGAGATAGCTTTGGACATTGTGCACCTTGGGGGGCGTGGTGCTCCCAATGGAAGAAACCGGTCCCGCACACGATGGTTCTATAAAACTAACTTTGTCAAGCTCAATGAGTTGTTTGCCACCCACGACTGGTCAGATCTCTATGCTTGTAATGACATCGAGTCTGCAACCTCATTATTTTATACTTCCCTTAACGCTTTTTTCGACAGTTGTGTCCCGTTTCGCTATATTAGTGCTGGTACGGCTAAGCCGCCGTGGTGGTCTAAACAGCTTGTGAGACTTGGCAATATTAAATCCAGGCTATACAAGCGTTTTAAGAGAACAGGTGTATCTGCTGAATATTCTAAATATTTAGTAGCGCGCTCCAACCTCCAGTTGCTGAATCAACAGTGCTATAAAGATTATCTAGCGCGGTGTAAAACTCAATTTTTTAATAACCCGAAAAGGTTCTACAATTTTGTTAATTCAAAAAGGAAAACTACCGGATTTCCTTCTTCCTTTTCCCTTGGAGATAAGAGTGCTAACTCAGATCATGATATTTCTGAACTATTTGCAGAATTCTTTAAGTCGACCTATACATCTAATAGGTTTCTGTCAAGTCCCTATCCTTATAAATTAGATTGCTCTAATAGCATTCACATACCTGCTTTGGATAAAAATACTGTTCTACAAAGTCTTCTGGCATTGAAACCTACATTTTCCCCTGGCCCTGATGGTGTTCCCAGCTGTGTGCTGAACTTCTGTGCCATACATTTATCTGACCCGATTTTTAAACTGTTCAAACTATCTCTTGAATCTGCGGAATTCCCTACAATTTGGAAGAAATCTTTTATTATACCCTTACATAAAAAAGGTAGTAGGTCAAATATTGAGAACTATAGGGGCATAGCTAAGCTCTCAGCTATTCCTAAAACTTTTGAACATATAATAACACGCCAACTGCAATATCGGTGTAGTTCTTTATTATCACCGTGTCAGCATGGTTTTGTGCCCCGACGATCAACCTCAACTAACTTGCTTGAGTTCACCTCGTTTGTTATGGATGGTTTCCTGAAAGGTAACCAAACAGATGTAGTCTACACTGATTTTAGCAAAGCATTCGACTCTGTGAACCATGAGCTTTTAATTCATAAACTTGACTTATTGGGTTTTCCGAATCAGTTGTTAATATGGCTTACTAACTATCTTAAAGGCAGAACTCAGCAGGTTTTGTTTAAAAATACTTTGTCTACGTCCATTGACGTAACTTCCGGTGTCCCTCAAGGTAGTCATTTAGGTCCCTTGCTCTTTACCCTCTTTATAAATGACCTACCACAAGTAATTTCTCATTCCCGAACCCTTATGTATGCGGATGATGTGAAACTTTGTTTCACATATTTGCCTACTGTTCCTTCCCGTGCAGATCTCTTCCAGGCTGATTTGGAGTCATTTCACTGCTGGTGTACAGTTAATTTATTAATATTGAATAGCTCGAAATGCAAGCTAATGACTTTTCATCGAGTAAAGCCAGTTTTGATATCCTATTTACTAAATGACACTCTATTGGAACGTATACCTGATGTAACTGATCTAGGTGTTCTTTTTGACCCTAAACTAAGTTTTAATATGCATATTTCATCTATAGCGAACAAAGCCATGGGTGTGCTTGGTTTTGTTAAAAGATGGGCTAAAGAATTTGATGATCCGTACCTCACGAAAATCCTTTACACATCGCTAGTTCGCCCAATACTTGAGTATTGCTCGTGTGTCTGGTGCCCCTTATATCAAGTTCATATACAGCGGATTGAGTCAGTACAAAAGCAATTCTTGATTTTTGCTCTGCGTGGTCTTAATTGGAATCCAAATATCCATCTGCCCCCTTATAGAAATAGGCTTCTTCTCTTAAATTTGCCTTCTCTGGAAAATCGTAGGATTTTACTAGGTGTAATGTTCCTCCATAAGCTAATTATTGGTGAGGTCGACTCAACTGACCTTGTTAGTCGACTGTGTTTTGCTGTTCCTGCTAGGACATCCAGGCACTATGTGCCTTTTCAATTACCCATTTGTCGTCTAAACTTTGCAAAAAACAATCCTCTGAATATTTGGTGTTCATACTACAACGTCTTATATAGCTGCATCAGCTTTGAATGCTCGTCTGCCGCACTACAAAATGCAATACTTTCACATTTGCTAACTGCTGACTAATTACACGACAGTCTTGCACCCAACCAGTTAGATTGATGTACACAACTACAAAAAGCCGGCAGACACCTCTAACTTTAAACTTACGCTGCGTGGAATCACGTCCATTCCACCGGCTCCATAATTAATATCCTAAAATATCTCCGAAACCAATTTGGAATATTTCAATTACCTAATAAACAGTCAACTGGAATATACTATCAGATGCTGCGCGGAATCGCGTCCATTCCGCCAGCAAATCTCACATCGCTCCCAGGACTGCGGAAGTATGTTGCTCGGAATCGCGTCCATTCCGACAATATATACGACTATCAAGTTTGGTTCCTAACGATTTCTACCCACAACTTTAAAGCACGGCCTCTACAACTTTCCTGCTTGCTGCACATAATACTATAAATAAATGAATTTACGCTTTGCTTAATTTCTATTAATTATATTTTTATTATATTCTATATACTCTTATTGTACATATATATGTTTTTGTTTTGTAACAATACTTGAGATATTAACAGTCGACCGCTTTGTGTTGTGTCGACTTTAAATAAATAAATAAATAAATAAATAAATATTACTATATAGTATGAAATGGAATCTTTCTGATTAGTATTTTTTCTAAAACATACTAGACTTTTTTTGACCACACCTTTTTCAGTTGATATTCAGAAAGTTACAATTTAAATTCAGAAAATTACAATTCATATTCAGAATTTCCATTTGATATTCAGAAAAATACAATTAACATTCAGAAAGTTACAATTAATATTCAGAAAACTTTCTGAATATAAACTGAAAAAGTGTAGTATGATCCCACCCGACCAACGCTCACGAAAATGCTTTAGTTTTCGAAGCTTTAGCAATAATTTTCATGAAAAATGTATCGAGAATGGGTTCCGCCAAACTATCGTAAAAGTATTACATGTCGCCCAGTTTGTGGCAGCAGAGCTCACTTTCTCGATATCCGTTTGCGATCAGCTGTTGAAAACGGATCGCAACCGAATAAATTTTCGATGCGATTTGCTATCGAGAAGGTACCTAAAACAGTATCGAAAACGGGCAACAAACTAATACATTTTCGATGCGTTTTGCTATCGAGAAAGTAGCTAAAACTGTACCGAAAATGACTCGAGAATGTTTACTCTAATGATAAGTTCCACCTCGTTCAATATTCAAATTTAATACATATTTCAGGATATAATTTACATATACATATATGTAGTTTTAATCACAAACATAATACAAATGGATAAGGGCACATAGTTAATTAATGGACATAAGAGAAATGCGTTTAAAATAATATTTAAATAATTGGTCGGCAAGCAGAGAGGGATCAATATGCGACGGCACCGGCAGCTTGCATTGAGGATCATGATGGGATCATTAGCTTCCAGATATACATATATAGCCATACAGGAAGAAATCCTAACGGTTTAAGAAGGAAAATAATTCTTAGATTGAGTGAAATTTAACAATTCGAGGGCTATAACAGACTTACTTCGATTTCCAAACTAGTCGTGTCCATTTCCAGACTTCTTTATAGAGTTCCAACATAGACCAGCGTTTATAATTGAATTAATTTTTCATTTATTTGACAAATATATGAAGGTGACAGAGAAACAAATAAATATCCGTTTTTAACTCGAGACTCTTATATGTAGCGAACTTTCAAGGTACGAGAAACTATGGCCTTTCTCTTAAGATCTCTAACATCCGTTTTAAACCCGAGACTCTTATATCTAACGAACTTTGAAGCCACGAGAAACTATCATAAAATTTCGATGTTCGTTTAAATAGGATTCTTGGTCGGGTGGGATTTTTCTGACTAGTATGATTTCGCCCAGCAAATTATAGTTGTATACTAGTATGTTTTCTGATTAGATTGGCATTGATTGGTTTAAGGGTAATCAGCAATGAACTAGTATAAAAACACCCATATAATAGCTGTGATCCCTTACTTTTCTGACCAAAACTAGTAAAACTTTCAAAATATAGAAATTAGTAAACGAGCTAGATGTCTGCTGAGTAGTTTGGAATTGATTAGTTTAAAGGTAGTCAGAAATTAACTAGTATGAATATACCACAAAATGTATAGTCGAAGAACTATTATGTTGCTGAGTAGTTTGGCATTGACTGGTTTAAAGCTAATCAGAAATGAACTAGTATGAATACTAGACTGGGCCAAAAATAAAAAATTTCATTTCAAAAATGATATTGATTTTCTTTTTAAGAAAGGTGAAAAAATTGATGTAATTTTTTCAGATTTTTAAATTAAAGTCTAGAGGTCTATCATCGCTAGTTTAGATTTTACAGATTTAACCTCCAATTTGGTATAAAAACGACAAATCATTGTTGAAAAACACCATTTACCTGAAGCTGCATAGACTGAAATTTTCTCAGACTAGCCGTTTTCTAGTATTCTAGCCTCACACATTAGCATGTTTTTTGAATTTCCCGATTTTGGTATGAAAATTTGCGAAACATGAAAAAATCAACATCGAATAAAGCTAAATAATAAACATGAGCCAGCCCGTCAACTTTATTGAGCATAGGTACAAACAGTGTTTACAAAAACAAAATCTGTGCGTGGGTATTCAGAGAAGCAAATGCTTGCTCTGACATGATGTTTTGAAAAAAAAGCACAAAGCCCTTCGTGGCTAGACTTAGTGAAAGAAAATAAAAAGGAAAATTGATAAAACTAAAAAAAGTAAAATAAAAAATAGAAAGGGGATTGAAAGAAAAAAAGAAATTTGTTGAAAATGAAAGGAAAGGAAATAATATAAAATAAATAAAAATAAAACAAAATGAAATAAATAAAAGTATAAAATAAAGGAAAGAATGGGAAAGGAAAGGAATGGATAAAAGGAAAATAAAGGTAAGATAAGGTAAGGAACGGAAAATATGAGAGAAAAATCAAAGGCAAATAAAGGTAGGGAAAGGAAAAGAATGGAAAAGAAAAAGGAAGGCTAGAAAAGAAATGTAATGTAGGTAAAGGAGTGGAAAAGAAAGGCAAATAGAGAAAGGCAAAGAAAGGAAAGAAGAGAAAAAGAAAGGAAAGAAAAGGTAGCGAGGAGGAAGGTACGGAAAATAAATGAAAATAAAAATAATGAAAAATAAAGGAAAGAAAGGTAATGAAAAGCTAAAAAATATAAGTAAAGGAAATGAATGGAAAAGAAAGAAAACTAAAGGAGTTACGGAAAAGAAAAAAACAAAGTAAGGAAATGGTAGGAAAGGAAAGGTAAGGGAAGGAAAGATAAGGAAAAAAGTGAAAGAAAATAAAGGTAAGAATAAAAATAAAAGAAAAGAAATGAAATGAAAAAAAAAATGAATAAAATGAGACGAAACTAAGGGAAACGAAACTAAAACAAAAGAAACGAAAGGAAATTAAAGAAAAAGAAAATAAAAGGAAAAAAAGGAATGTAATGGAAATGGAAAGAAATGTCAGGTAAGAGAATAAAAGAAACGAAAAGAAAGAAAAATAAAAGAAAAGAACAGAAAAGAGAGAAAGAAAGAAGTTAATTAAAATGAAATGAAAGAAGAGAAAAGGAAAGAAAAGAGAGGGAAGAAAAGGAAAGGAAAGCAAAAGAAATAAAATGAGATGAAAGGAGAGGAAAGGAAAGGAAATAACATCAAAGGAAAGGAAAGGAAAGAAATGCAATGAAGACTACCTAAGAAGAATAAATAATTATCAACATTGAAACTATATTACTGAATGGTGTAAGGAGGGAGGAAAGGGCAAAATGAACAGGAATGTACAGAAACCAAAAATATAAAAAGAATGGCAAATTTAAGAAACAGCAAAAAGGTAGGAAAATAAAATAAGCTTTTGTGGTTGAATTTCAACCACTGGGCGAACTCTAGTTGTTTATAATTGCATAAGCAGATGGAGGTTTTTCCAATGACAGTATCTTCGATGTTCGATTAACTGCAGAAGTTTGTTGTTTTTAAAATGACAGTTCCTTCGCTGTTGGATTAACCCAAAATTCAGTCGGTTTTACCAAATTTTGTTGATTAAAAATTGACAGTTCTATGACTGTTGAATCAACAAAAAATTCCGTTGAAATAACCAAAATTTGGTCAATTAAACGGAATTTGGTCCATTTCAGGGTAATAGTTCGAGACTGCTGATTTTACCAGAGCCATTTTTTCTGTGTATGTATTGCTTTCTCACATCTTCTTTTTGCGCTGTTAATGTGGCACACGCCAAAATATAACTCCGCAACCTGTTGCTATCCACACTGCTACAGCAGAGGCCAACAACTGCTTGATTTTCACCACATATCTTATAGCTTTTCAACACTGTTCAACCACTTGCTTCTCGCGCCATGCGCTGTATCCTTTTTTCGATTTTGCTTTCACAATATTACATTGTAAACGTCTAGTCCTTACGGAAGCGTGCTTTTGCATAGACGTATTTGACACGTATCTCCGATTTTATCAATCGGGTCAGAGAGTGAAAATTGAAAAGTGAACGTGAAAAACGTAAAAAACTAGTGTTGGAAGTAAATGACAAAATAGAGTGAAGGACAACGTGAATAACAATTAAAATTGCAATAACTGTTTTTGTCGACAACTACTTACTACAATAACTACTTTATACAACTTCATTGGCATAGCTGAAGCTATGATATTGTTACCATATTGTAGTCAAACTTTGTCCATTGGTCGCTGGCTTGGTGGGTGGCAAAGACATATGTATGTATGTGCGCTGTTTTGTGTGAGTAACTTTAGACTTTTGTTGGCGCTCTGAGTTACAAGTTGTTTGCATGCCTCGCGTGCTTTGTACTCTTTTTTAGCATATGGTACGACCGATATAACTTAAATGTTTTGCCAAATGTTTATAAATTGCTTTGTCATTGCAAAAGTAGGCAATTTCATTTTGAATTTTCTCAATTTGCATGCAAAAATAATGAAATAAATATAACAAAAAAAATGTACGTAAACAAATAATTGAACGAATTTGGAACGAATCAGAGTGATAGACAAGACAATTCCATTGCACATACATACATACAGTGGCTCACAATCAATGTGAGCCACTAAAATGTTTTTGAATTTCATTAGACTGGGTACTAAGATAGTATTTCTAAAATTTTTTAATTAAAATCATGGTTCAATTATACCAGGTTAGCTTTTTGATGGCAGATTCTGTCAGTTGCAGTCATCTTGCTCCTGAAAAATTGTCATTCACATTCTGGGTAGCCTTTTAGCAAAATCATGTAAAAAAGTAGTTAGAAAAGTAGTTTAAAATAGTAGTAACTAGAGGTTGGCTTTTGGAAAATTGATGAATTTATCATTAATAACTGACTTTAAAGATTTTCCTTATGTGATTAGAGTATGTTATTTTCATTCTTAATCATCAGCCAAGTGTGCATGAAATAGTTGGAGGTAAATTTATTGGAACTGCACGGCTAAAAATTTGAACCTAAATTTTAAACTTTTTTGGACTACATATATGACCAAACCAAATTTGGATTCAAATTCAATCTAGACCACTTTTCATGAAAATTGGCTAAAGGAATCGGGTTTCAATTATAAACAAGAAATGTTTTAACAATTTTTTAAAGATAAAATAAATTTTTTCTCCGTTGGCGGGAATTCGAACCAAGACTCCCCGCATCATGCCCGCCTGCTCTACCACTGAGCTACATCGCACACATAAATGTTGTTGGCAAAATTCAATCTTGAATAAGCTTTCAAAAATAAATTTGAATTTTCAAACCCAAAAGTTTAAATTTTAGACCGAAAAGTTTTAAGAATAAAATAAAACTAAAAAAAAAATGTGGCAGCTGACAGAACTCGAACGAAAACGCTCTGGAGTCACAGCCAACTGCTCTACCGCTGAGCTATGACGCACATGAAGTTTTTGTGGGAAAAATTCAATTACATTAAAACAAAACAAAAATAAAAAATTTAGACAGCTTTTTCATTTAGATTTTAAATCGAAACCAAAAGAAATTGAAAATCTTTGTAGGTATTTGGACGGTTTGAAATATTGTACAAAAAAGTTTGAGAAATTGATTAATCTTTATACGGGTTTAAAATTTAGGTTAATTTTTTTAGCCGTGTGGTTAAATTTGGTTAGTAAAGTGGTAATACTATCCCTTTGGCACACTTTTTCCGATAGTATTTATGACCCGAAAACCTTTCAAGGAACTTTTAGTAAAAATTTAGGTTAAGACTGCTTTACATGAGCCGATGTCCTATTCGATTTGACGTTCGATTGTATTCAACCATCAAATACAAGTTGTCGATCGGTCGAATTACTATTAACACGGTGGAACGAAAAAAATCGACCAGGAAATCGACACTTCGATTTTTCTACTACCATTTCCTTGACGAAAGAAAAAAAAACATTCCTACTTTTTTATTCGCAAACATTTTCATATTGGGAGTGCCAATAATAAACGTCAAGGGAAGAGCAAACCTTCTTATAATTGAATCATGAATTAAAATATTGCTAATTATACAACAGAAACCAAAAAAAATGTTTACACACAAAGTTCAAGGGAATTTTTCAAAAATTGAAAAAAAAACTGCCTCAAAATTTTCAACTTTTTGGCATTTCCATACAAAATAAAACAATTAATAATTTTGTATGGAAGAAATTACTCAACACCCTCGACGAAAAAAATTCTTAAAAATCCGGGTAAATTTATTATAGTGAAATTGACTCGCCTACAAAACTGCGTACTTTCGCTGGAAATTCTGCCAAAAAAGTTTAAAATTTTGAGGCCGTTTTTTCAATTTTTGAAAAATTTCCCTGAACTTTGTGTGTAAACATTTTTTTTTTTTGGTTTCTGTTGTATAATTGGCTATATTTTAATTGAAAAATTTTATAAATACCTACTTAGGAACTCACAGTCATCTGCTAAACTTAAAACGTTTTAACTTTGCCACCTTACCATGTGGCGACTGTGAGCACCCGCACCCCCATGTTAAATGGGCCTTTGTTAGTTCACGTCTGAATTCAATCTGAAAATATTAATAAACGTACTTATTCAAATTATTTAAATAAACTCAAAATATGAAAAAACTTACTTTTTCTCTTTCTGTTTATATATTCATAACAAATTTATATTTGAAAACAAAGCAAAATGACAATTTTCAATTTTGCCACAAAATTTAAACTGTGCCTATGTAGCCAGGCAATATTGCCACAAAGTGGTATCTTCTATTTGCAGGCAAAACAAAAACAAAATATTTGACATCTGGTAAATTATCAAGATAATGCCAGCTGGCAATACACAGTAAAAAATGAAAGTTTACTTTTAATACCAGTCGGTATTGAAATTAAGCCTTTTTGGAATTATATTTGAGTTTTAATACTAAATAGTATTAATTTAAGACTCTGCATTTTTTTTAATTCCAAATAGTTTTAAAATAATACCAAAATAATACTAAAGCGCTCTCTCCCTAGCGTTTTCTCTCATTATAATGTTTTAGGTACTATTTTTTTAAAACAAAGCCGGAAAAGTATTAAATTAATTACTTTTTAGCATTAAATTAAGTCCGGTGGTTTGTTTTCTCAGAGCACGCGGTTCGTCGCTATTGCGACACTACATTAAGAACAACAGTGCAATTAGACGCTGACAAACATAAGTACTCGATGGCTTGATAGTAGACATCTCCGTTGAGCATTCAATAAATTGTGAGTTCGACTCTCGGTGAAGGCAATATAATAAAACTGTATTTTTTTTTTTGCCTGAGAGAATCTTCGACTGAATTCCTCTCTCACGAGAAATCAGACCGAACATGGTATTATTTTAATACTTTTTCGGCGTTGTTATATATAAACACCAAAAAGGTATTAAAGTTAGACTTTTATTTTTACTGTGTATAGTTCTACTTCAGAAATACTTAGAAATACGCTGGAAAGTCTGCCAAAAAAGTTGAAAATTTTGAGGCCGTTTTTTCAAATTTTGAAAAATTCCCCTGAGCTTTGTGTAAACTTTTAAGGACATTTTTTATGGTTTCTGTTGTATAATTGGCTATATTTTAATTAAAATAATTAAGAAATACTATCTTAGTACCCAGTCTAATGAAATTCAAAAACATTTTAGTGGCTCAAATTAACTGTGAGCCACCGTATATACAAATTTATATACCACAGATGGGCAGTTTCCGTTAGGTGCAGCACATACAATAAAGCAACAAATTAATTGTAGAAAAAAATATAGTAAAATAATTTAATATAAAATAAGGCAACACAGCAAAAAAAATTAAAAATACTTATAAAACAAAATTATAAAGAAATGGATATATCCAAATTCATAAAGTGAAATAAAACCAAAAAAATAGAAAATATTTAAAATAAATTAAAACCAAATAAAAGAAAACTATTTTTTAAATTGAACTGAAAAAAATTAAACCAAAAAATTTAAAAAATATAAAAAATGGAATAAAATAAAATAAAAAGAAATAAAATGAAAAATATATACGTACTAGCTGACCCCGCAGACTTCGTTCTGCACAAAATTGATTTTTGTTGAATTCATTTCCAAAATTCACGATTATACCTATACAGTACTATCTCGATAATCCGGACACCCTTAATGTTAGGGGTCGTCCGGATTATGGGGGTGCCCGGATTATAGATGATTTTTTTTTTCAACTAAAATTCGTTGTTTTTTTTGAAATGAACATAACGCAATTCAGATATATGTATGTACATAAATAGTTTTATTAAACACAGTACAATCATACATACTTACATATGTAACAATATGTACATCTGTACATAATCAAACATTTTTTTTTATTTATGTACTATTTCAAAAAAATTATTAATTTTGGTCTGCTGCGAGTTCGCCAGCAACATTTTATCTGCAGTTTCTTTAAATCGTCTTAAAACTAAAATATCCATAGCCGAAGCGTCAATTTGTTCTGCCCATTGTATAGCCTTGGAAAAATTACACTGGATCACAAATTCCAACTTTTTTTCTGCACCAGAGACGCCATAGTGAAATTCCTATGTAAAATCACCTCCTAATTCCGAAAATCAAAGTTATTTTTACTTGAATGGTACCGTTTTTGAGATATTTACGATTTACCGTTATTTCAAAAAACAAAAAAGATGGCTCCACTTGTTGTTGTTGTTGTAACGATGTGTAGTCCTGCCCAACGCGTATTTTTCCTTAACCTAATTGTCATCAATATCTTCTAACGGGAGTCCAAGGAAACTAGCAGTTTCAATAGGATTGGACCAAAGAGAGATGGGTGTTAGAAGAGTGGGCTCAAATGAGCAAGAAAATAAGTGATTGGTATTGTGGGGGGACGAGCCGCATGCCGGACATACATTCGGCACATCAGGGTTCAGTCTAGATATGTAGGAGTTTAACCTACTACAATATCCAGAGCGTAATTGAGCCAGAGTGACCCTTGTCTCTCGAGGAAGATGACGCTCCTCTTCAGAAATGCCAGGTGTTGCGGCATGTAAGACATTGTTTAGCGGACAGAGCGCAGAGTAATGGCCAACAGACGTTGTATGGATATGCCCCAAAGCCTGTTTGTGCACCTGTAGATCAAACGGCGTTGTTATATAGTGACGGATCTCATCAAAATGTTTACGTAGATGCGACCTTATGGTCCTAGGAGGCGGAATGAGTTCAAGCAGTTGTCTACCGGGATGCTGTGGTTTACAGCAGTTCAGTAGGTACTGCTTGTTTAGCATTTCATTATGCTCCCTAACTGGAAGCATTTCCACCTCATTATGTATATGAGATATAGGTGACATAAGGACGCACCCCGTAGCGGTTCTGAGCGCGGTGTTTTGACAGGCCTGAAGCTGATTCCAGTGAACGTCTGCAAGCCCCGGCGACCATATCGGCGACGCATAGTTCGGGATCGGCCGACCAATTGCCTTGTACGTTACCAACAACGTTTCTTTGTCTTTACCCCAAGTACTGCCGGCTAGTGACTTGAGGATTTTGTTGCGGCTCTGTAATTTTGAGACAATTGCAGATGAATGGGCAGCGAAAGTGTGCATGGTGTCAAAAGTCACTCCTAAAATTTTTGGGTGAGCGACAGTAGGTATTTTATGATCACCTACATAGATTTCTAATTCCATGCCAACCTGCGCCGTCCACGTCGTGAATAAGGTCGCCGAAGACTTTGTTGGCGACAATGTCAAGGTGCGGGCAGTGAAGAACTCGACTAGAGAGGGGAGATAACCATTTATTTTGGAGCACAGCTCATCAACGGAAGTACCAGTTGCCAATATCGTGCAATCGTCTGCGTAAGAAACAATCGTAACTTCTTCTGGTGGAGGAGGAAGCTTCGAAATATAGAAGTTAAACAATAACGGGGAGAGGACACCACCCTGTGGTACCCCTTGTTTTATCTTCCTGGCTTTAGATTTTTTGTTTCTAAATACAACAGACGACCGACGACCACTGAGATAATTGGCGGTCCAACGCTTTAGACAGAGGGGGAGTGACGAGTCTTCCAAATCAGCTACAAGTTGCCCATGATTTACTGTGTCAAAAGCTTGACTCAAATCAAGTGCAACTAGAACCGTCCTGTCATTAGGCCTATTTTGATTAAGACCGTCAGTTATCTGAGTGTTTATGACATTTAGAGCAGATGTTGTGCTCCTACCTTTCCTGAAGCCATGTTGGTGCTCGGCTAACATCAAGTGTGATGTGTAGAGCGGGAGTAGGACCGCCTCAAGTGTCTTTACTACTGGCGAGAGGAGTGATATCGGGCGATATGACTCCCCAACGTTAGCTGGCTTGCCAGGCTTTAGTAGTGGGATCACAGTTGCCTGCTTCCATTTGTCGGGTATGACAGCTGTGATCAGAGACAAATTGAAGACGGCCGTTAAATATTTGACTCCCGCTAGGCCGATGTGTTTTAGATGCACCATGGCTATGCCATCAGGGCCGATGGCTTTGGAGTTTTTGGCCTTCCGGATGGCCTCTTGAACCTCTGTAGCGGTGATGGGAACGGGGGCATAGTTTTTGTGTTTATGCGCACGCCTGAAGATTCCACGTCTAGCCCTGTCTTGCGCAGGGTGTGGGACATATTGTCGACAAAAAGCCTGTGCACATTTCCTGGGGTCATTTATTGTCTTGTCACCAAAGGTGATGTCGACATTTTTTGGTGGACCCGAAGGATTCGACAAGGACTTGACGGTGGACCATAATTTCCCAACACCGGTAGAGAGGTTACAAGACCTGAGGTGCTCCTCCCATTTGGTTTGTTTGTGTTCGTTAACCAGCCTTCTGATTTCCACGTTAAGATCACCGATCTGTGGGTCAGATGGATCGATGTTGCGTATGAGGTCACGTTCGTTGGCCAAGGCTGCGGCCTCAGCTGGGAAGTTAGGCCTAATATCTTTTATCCTACCAGCTGGTATGAAACGGGCTGTAGCCTTTTTAATGACCTCACGTATGTTGCGCTCGCCAACGTGCACGTCAGTGGGAATGGGAAGATCACCAAAGGAGCTCTCCGTGAATTCCAAAAAGCCGACCCAATTGGCCTTTTTGAAATTCACGTAAGTTCGTTTCTCCGACGTGATAAAATCCGTGGCACGATCGACAGACAGGATGATAGGCAGGTGGTCGGATGACAGGGCCACCATAGGTTGCCAGTTGATGCTGTTAATTAACCCCGGGCTAACAATAGTTAGGTCCGGGGAGCTACTGCAGTTAACAGCCATCCTAGTTGAGGAGTCTCCGTTCACAGTACAGAAAGAGGAGTTATCAATTTGCTCGGCTAATTCCCGTCCTCTGCCGTCCACCGAAAGGTGTGAATGCCACATATCATGATGGGCATTAAAATCGCCCATGATGATACGGTTATCGCCACAAAGAAACGCCCTAAGGTCAGGACGATAACTTCTGGGGCAGCAGGTGACGGGAGGAATGTATATATTGATTAGCTCGAGATCAACGCCACCAGCTTGTATAACTATACCTTGACACTCTAAAGGTAAGTCACTTTGGTCAGTGTTGATATCAAATTCCCTATACTGCACCGTATGGTGTACAAGGAACGCGAGACCACCTCCGCCGTCTGTACGATCATGCCGGAGTACGTGGTAGCCTCCACTCGCTCGGAGATTCGAGTGGGGGCCAAGTTTTGTCTCCTGGATTGCAGCAATTTTGATTTTATGTAGCTGCATAAATGTGGTTATCTCCGCTATCTTGCCGGTCAAGCCGTTGCAGTTAAATTGCAACAATTTAAATTGCGAAGGAGAGGCAATGGCCACACTGGGAGTTAAAGACTGATGTGTTCGCCTAGATGGTGGTAGGTTATGTCGCGATATTGATCTCCGTTGCAGTCCTGAAGCCGGCGGAATTCGTTCACTATTGGATGAGTGTACATCCGTCGGCGTTGAGGGCTGCACAACTCGACAGCAAGGCGCGACAAACACATCAGTCCAGAGATTTCTGTTTGCGAGCCCAGAACATATGCGTAGGTGACACAGGCCTAGGCAGGAGTTGCACTTGACCGATGCCACAGACGCATATATCCTGTGCCGACATACAGTGCACGAAGAGTGAGGGACCAGAAGTTGATGGACTTGACTTTCATTCGTGCTAGTGCCGGAAGAAGTTATTAAAGAGTTTAGAGACGGGGGCTGAAGCTCAGTAGTGCTACAAGCATCAACTGATGTGCTACGAAGAAAGTAGCCATGAGTGGGTGCTTGTGCTCTTGATGCACTAGGAAGTAAGCTACAGCCGGGAACACATATATTCTGCTGGGCAATATAATTATTGCAGGTCGTGGAGACTTGATTATTATTAGAGGGCGATAAAGCAACATATGAGCGTCGCTTGCCTCGGGACGTCCTACGACGTGAACAGCAGGGCGCCACAAAATTAGAAATAGAAACTAATGGGCCGATGTGTTTTTGGATCTAGTCCGGAGCAACTAGATTTGTGCAACCAACCTTTGCATGATGCACACTGTACTGAGTGTGATCGTCTTGTATATATTTTCTTCCGACAAACGCAGCAGAACCATTCTCTTGGGCCAGGATTTGGCTCAATGCCAGCCCGGATCAAGAGAATAAGGAGCAGCCGTGCTGCAAGGGGCTGTTCCGGGGATGACAATAGGTGAGGGAATCGTGACGCGTTAGACAGGGTCACTTCGAAATGTATTGCTCTTGGCCGAGTCATTATAAAAAAAAAAAACAACCCGGGTCGTTTCGGTACGAAGGGTATTGTACAGGTACAAATACCGTTCTCGCAGAACCGGCAATACGTGAAACGTGTATATCTCAAGAACAAATTGAGCTATTCGAAAACGGTTTGAAAAATTTGAAAGCTTATAAAATTTACTATAATCAGTACATACAACACTTTTTGATAGGTCCTGCAGATTCAAACATAGTGAGCAATCATTACGGATTTTTTAAATTTTTTTTGTAAAAATATAAAAAAATTTGTACTTTGCGAGGAAGCATCTCGAAAACTTTTTGTTTTTTAGCAGATATTCCCCCCCCCCCCTCTAAGCTCTGTTTTATTACAAAAAAAACAAGCTATCAGTGAACAAAATCGATGAACTAATACAAAAGTTATAAGCATTCAAGTAAATATATCCATTTAATACTTAAGTACCCTACAAATAATAGCATATGTACATATGGTTCTGTCTTAACTCTATGATCTTATTTTATAATTGAAAAAGTTATGTGTCTTGTTTTGACGCTTATTTAGATTAGGATCGGTTTCTCTTATGAGAAACCAACAGTAGTCGCCCATCATAGCGACATCCCAGAATCCTTGATACCGACTTTCAATCACTTTCATTTGCTGGTGAAACCTTTCGCCATGCTCGTCACTTTCGTCGCCAAGATTTTGCGGGAAAAAATTTAAGTGGGAGTGTAAGAAATGAATTTTTAAAGACATATTTACTCCTGAAAGAAAATAAAAAAGTAAATTAGATAAATACATAAGTGACACATTAGTATATAATTTTCTTAGGCTGGATTTATCTTTCAATTCAGAACAAATTTTTTGTTTATATTTTTCCCGTTCTTGTTTGTTCGGAACTGGACGATGAATTCAGATTTATGGCTATATATTCTCATGTAAATTTATGTAATATATAATTTATTATAATATGTTTTTTTATTTACCCATTTCCGCATAGTTTTTGATTAAGTCCCTTCCTTTATTTTTGCTTCTGAAATCTCTAGGAAGATTGTCTTCAAATGATGAAAAGCTTCGCCTTCTTTGTCCAAAGCCTTCACAAAGTTTTTGATAAGGCCGAGCTTGATGTGGAGCGGAGGTAGAATTATTTTTTCCTTCTTTATAAGTGGAGAGTATTTTATGTTATCTACCCCAACTTGAAACTCGATTCGTTCTGGCCAATCCTTTATGATGTAGTGGTCTTGACGAGCTCGGCTATCCCATTTGCATAGAAAGCAACAGTATTTTGTGTATCCACTTTGTAGACCACATAGCATTCCAACGACTTTAAGATCGGCACATATTTTCCAATCATGTTCTTCGTATTTGATTAACTTGAGCAATTTTTGCATTATCTCATATGTTTCCTTCGTATTTACTGCATGCGCGATCGGGATAGATGGCTTTTGGTTGCCAATATGCAATAATACGGCGTTTAAACTTAATTTATTGCCGTCTATGAACAATCGCAACTCTTTTGAATCATATGGTTCACCAAATTGTTTGAATAGACCAGCAATGTCTTTGCAGTAACAAACACTGTCCTCCTTCGTATAGTACTTGGAAAATTCTTCGTGACGAGTTCTATAATATGTTACCTTAACATCGGATGAAACAAATTTAAATTGTTGCATTCGAGAGGCGTGTAGTTCGGCCTTTTCCTTTGACAATTCCAAATCCCTTATCCAATCATTGAGTTGTGCTTGTGACAAAGAATTTCTTTCGTTTTCCGTTTGAAATTCAGTACAACATGATGCCGCGTAATCAGATACTACTGTTGACAATGAAACTGGAGCAGGAACTAAAGTTAAATTTGATTCTGGCAATGTCGCTTCTGTTGAAATTAGTTCTGGTAATGACACTGTAGATACGCTCGCATAGGTTACTTTTCTGGACTTTCCAACCCCAAGTACTTTTGTAGTACAAATATAGCAGTCCGTTGAATGGCAAGTTGGTTCCCTCCACTTCATTGGTGTAATAAATTTCACACGTCGCCTAAATAGATAGTTTCAGAAATTAGTCAGCTATGCATTAAAAGGGAACAAATTCCTAATTTTTACAACGTACCTTTTTGTTCCGGTTTCCGAAGAAATCAATTCGACTCGGCATGTGGTGCACACAGTGTTCGGTGTCCATGGTTTTTAGGCTCAATTCCAAAACACTTATAGTATGTAACTTTCAAAGGATTTGAAAACACACGTCTCATACTTTTAACAATAAATTGACCGCAGATGAAACAGAACATATCTGGATCATTTGTACACTCAAACTCTCGCGCCCTTCTATTCATTTTTTATTTTTAAGTAAATGACGGGTTATAAACTGCAATTATAAACTGAACAGTATCCGGCGAGCCTTGCAGATATTATGAAGGAACAAGGCGCATGTACTCTTATTTATAAAAAAAATTCAAGCCTACCTAAACAGAAAGGTTCCCTAGTTCTACAAAGAAAACACTACCTGCCTCAAAAATATGCTCTTGTTTAAAATGTACCTAGGTTTGAGAAAACGATACTAACAGCTTTTTGTATCTAATAACTTTTCGAAAATCTACCTGCTAACTAACTGATATACGAATACTAACACATATGTGTTTATATTTTTACAAAAAAAATTAAAAAAATCCGTAATGATTGTTCAATATAGATTTGTTTACTGACCAAAAAAAAGTTCAGAGCAGGTTAGAGCAGAGCAGAGCAGGGCAGCTGTCAAAATAGAAATAGAGCAACCCAGAGCAGAAATTCCATGAAACACTTGAATCTCGATAGTTTCTTTTTATTTGGTTTTTTTATTTAAATATTCAAAATTAATGCAAATTCACGTTTACAAACACATTGATTTTCTTGCAAGCTAATTTTTTTGAAGTTTTCAAAAATTTACTTTTTCCTGACTGACAATTGCTTCTCTGCTCTAACTTACTCCATAAAAAAAGCTAGAGCACAGATTTGTGATCTGGATTACTCTAGTTTTGTTTTGAGCGTACTCATGAAACAAAAGATAGAGCAACCTAGAGCAAGAAAATTGTTCGTTAAACACAATTTTGTGAAATATCTCAATCTGGCGTAAGCTAGAGCAGCCCAATAAACAAACCTTATGTTTGAATCTGCAGGACCTAGCAAAAAGTGTTGTATGTACTGATTATAGTAAATTTTATTAGCTTTCAAATTTTTCAAACCGTTTTGGAAGAGCTCAGTTTGTTCTTGAGATATACACGATTAAGTGGAGCCATCTTTTTTGTTTTTTGAAATAACGGTAAATCGTAAATATCTCAAAAACGGTACCATTCAAGTAAAAATAACCTTGATTTTCGGAATTAGGAGGTGATTTTACATAGGAATTTCACTATGGCGTCTCTGGTGCATTTTGGCTGTAAACCAGTGTTATTTTTTGCTTCACCGCTACTTATAGTATTTACCGCTTCAACTATGGTGCAATCAGAATCAGCTTCTTCTATATTATTATTCCGTATACATATGTACATATATTGTTGTTAAAGTGCCGCTATTTTACGAAAAACTCACAAAGAAAACTAAAAATTAAAATACATATGTATGTACATATGTATTGCGAAGCAAATTTGAAAAATGTCCGGATTATAGAGTAAACAAGTAAGGAAAGCTGTCTTCGGCTGTGCCGAAGGCTAAATACCATTCATGAATAAGCGTCACGATTTTCACTGTTTGATCCCCAGTACAGCCTGTGTGAATTTAACTTTAGCTCATACCGAAATTATCGGAGCTATCGATTATATGGGGACGATGTGTTAATTGGTCCAATCTCATTGATTTTTAACATCGACATTCCACATTCTAAAATAGCAACATTTACGAAATTTCACGTTCCTACCGATATAATTACAGGAGTTATCCACCAAAATCCGTTTATCGGAACAATCGATTGTATGGGGGCTATTTGAAATATTTATCCCATTTCAATGATTTTCAACATCGATATTTTACATATAAAAATAGCGATGCTTCCAAAATTTCGCGTTCCTATGTGTTTAATTACAGGACTTATAGCGCAAAATCCGCTTATCGGAATAATCGATTGTATGGGAGCTATGTGAAATATTTATGCCATCTCAATGATTTTCAACATCGATATTTCGCATATAAAAATAGCGATACTTCCAAAATTTCACGTTCCTACCTATATAATTACAGGAGTTAACTACCAAAATCCGTTTATCGGAATAATCGATTGTATGGGAGCTATGTGAAATATTTATCCTATCTCTATGAGTTTCAACATCGATATTTCACATATAAAAATAGCAATACTTACAAAATTTCACGTTCCTACGTGTTTAATTACAGGAGTTATAGCCGAAAATCCGTTTATCGGAATAATCGATTGTATGGGAGCTATGTGAAATATTTATCCCATCTCTGTGATTTTCAGCATCGATATTTCACATATAAAAATAGCAACACTTATAAAATTTCACGTTCCTTCGTGTTTAATTACAGGAGTTATAGCCCAAAATCCGTTTATCGGAATAATCGGTTGTATGGGAGCTATATGTTATATTGGTCCGATCTTGCTGGTTCCGACAAATGATTCCTATATTGGAAAATGGTGGCCGCATACCAAATTTCAGCCAAATATCTCAAAAACTGAGGGACTAGTTTGCGTTCAAACAGACAGACAGACAGACGGACAGACGGACATGGCTAAATCAACTCATCTCGTCATCCTGATCATTTCGGTATACTTATTGATGGGTCTATCTCTTCTTCTTCTCATATTTACAAACATCGGACCAAAGTTATAATACCATTTCATGTTCATGAAAGGTATAAAAATGTTAAACTGTCCGAATTATAGCGTTGTCCGGATTATAGATGTGACCGGACTGCCGCGTGTCCGGATTATCGAGATAGTACTGTATTTTCTTTATTCCAAAAAATGATTTTGTGTGGTGCTACTTCCCCTTTTCCTATAACTCGAACATTTCTTGTGAGATTGGCATTTATATCGTATATCTCCATGCCAATTCCCAGGTATCTGCTTCCCTATCCCTATCACTATCCCTATTCTTACCCCTATCCCTATCCCTATTCCTATCCCTATCACTATCCCTATATCCCTATCTGCTTTCTTCATTTTTCGGCAACAAATCAAAAGGTTTTGAATCGTTTTTTTTTTGTAAACCTGCTACAGAGAAGGCCCAAGAAAGTACTTTTTACAGAATAGAAATCGGTTCAGCCGTTAAGGCAGGCATCGCAGAGATACGAAGGATATCTCATTATACCTATCATGAACATGAAATGGTATTATAACTTTGGTCCGATGTTTGTAAGTATGAGAAGAAGAAGAGATAGACCCATCAATAAGTATACCGAAATGATCAGGATGACGAGATGAGTTGATTTAGCCATGTCCGTCTGTCTGTCTGTCTGTTTGAACGCAAACTAGTCCCTCAGTTTTTGAGATATTTGGCTGAAATTTTGTATGCGGCCACCATTTTCCAATATAGGAATCATTTGTCGGAACCAGCAAGATCGGACCGATATTACATATAGCTCCCGTACAACCGATTATTCCGATAAACGGATTTCGGGCTATAACTCCTGTAATTAAACACTTAGAAACGTGAAATTTTGGAAGCATCGCTATTTTTGTATGCAAAATACCGATGTTGAAAATCATTGAGATGGGATAAATATTTCACATAGCCCCCATACAATCGATTGTTCCGAGAAACGGATTTTGGGCTATAACTCCTGTAATTAAAGAGGAAGGAACGTGAAATTCTGTAAGTATTGCTATTTTTATATGTGAAATATCGATGTTGAAAATCATTGAGATGGGATATATATTTCACATAGCTCCCATACAATCGATTATTCCGATAAACGGATTTTGGCCTATAACTCCTGTAATTAAATATGTAGGAACGTGACATTTTGGAAGTATCACTATTTTTATATGTGAAATATCGATGTTGAAAATCATCGAGATGGGATAAATATTTCACATAGCCCCCATACAATCGATTGTTCCGATAAACGGATTTTGGTAGATAACCCCTGTAATTATATAGGTAGGAACGTGAAATTTCGTAACTATTGCTATTTTAGAATGTGGAAAGCCGATGTTAAAAATCAATGAGATTGTACCAATATAACACATCGCCCCCATATAATCGATAGTTCCGATAATTTCGGTATGAGCGGAAGTTAAATTCACACAGGCTGTACTGGGATCAAACAGTGAAAATCGTTACGCTTATTCATGAAAGGTATTTAGCCTTCGGCACAGCCGAAGACAGCTTTCCTTACTTGTTTTTATGTATAAATTACCTATTTCCTATACAAAATTGGGAAATTTAGACGTCTCAGCTTTCTTAATTTTTCGGCAACAAAACATAGGCTTTTTTTTAAACCTGCTGCAGAGAAGGTGTAAGAAAGTACATTTTACAGAATAGAAATCGTTTAAGCCGTTTTGACAGAAACCGCGGTTCCACGGGGCACTTTACATTTTTATACCCAGTGTGTTTGTGTGTTTTTATGCCCAGCGTACTAGTACTAGTACAAGGGTATATTAATTTTGTTCACATAACGTAGTACGTAACGGCACAAAATAATCGAGATAGGTATAGAGTTCCATATATGAAAGTTCTTGGGTTGAAAAGAGTTCCTTAAGGCATGTCCGTCCGTCTGTCCGTCCGTCCATCTGTGTACACGATAACTTGAGTAAAAATTTAGATATTTGATTGAAATTTTGTATACTAGTTACTTTCTGGCCAAGGTAGGTTGCTATTGAAAATGGGCGAAATCGGATGATAACCACGCCCCCTTTTTCGAAATCGAAAATCACACAAATTGACATATTTCGGTAGCTGAAATGGCTAAAATGATATAATTTTATAGGCGAATCCTCATTCTCTTATGATTTTTCCATAAATTTTTTATAGTGGGCGTGGCACCGCCCACTTTTAAGGGAGGCACTTTTGAAAATTTGACTGGTCGTAACTTTTAAACTGATTACGATAGAATGATGGAGTTTGGCACAAAGCATACTAGTATCGTTGGGAGTATACCTGATGAAATTGGATAAAATCGCCCTCCAACCACGCCCACTTTCGATATCAAAAATTTCTAAAATCACCTAAATTGACATAATTCGGTAACGGAAATGGGTAAAATAATATAATTTTATAGGTGAAACCCCCTGGTCATTATATAATGATTTTTTGATAAATTTTCTAAAATGGGCGTGGCCCCGCCATTAAACTCATGAAATTTGGCACAAAGCATACTAGTATCGTTGGGAGTATATCTGATGAAATTGAAAAAAATCCCTTTCCAACCACGCCCACTTTCGATATCGAAAGCTTCGAAAGTCACCTAAATTGATATCATTCGGTAACGGAAATGGCTAAAATGTTATAGTTTGGTAGGGGGCTCAGTCATTCTATTATGATTTTTTGATACATTTTTTAAAGTAGGCGTGGCATCGCCCACAGGGAGGCATTTTTGAAAATTTGACTGGTCGTAACTTTTAAACTGATTACGGTAGAAAGATGAAATTGGTACAAGGTAAACTAGCATAATAGGGAGCATATCTGATGTATTTTGACGAAATCGCTTCCCACCACGTCCACTTTCGATATGAAAAATTTCGAAAATCACATAAATTGACATAATTCCGTAAAGGAAATGGCTAAAATGATATAGTTTGGTAGGATGAACCCCCCAAACATTCTATTATGATTTTTTGATAAATGGTTAGATGTGGGCATGGTAACGCCCACCTTTAAGGGAGGCATTTCGGAATATTCGACTGGTCAAAACTTTTAAACTGATCACTTCAGACTCCTGAAATTTGGCTCAACATATACTAGCAATATAGGTGATGAAATTGGACGACATCGTGGTTGGAACGCCCACTTTCGATATGGAAAATTTCGAAAATCACATAAATTGACATAATTCGGTAAGGTAAATAGCTAAGATAGTAAAAACTTTAGGTAAATCCTCCTATGGCCAATATCATTGTTATCCCTTTCTGAAGATTACCGCTGGGTATTTAATGTTCGGTTCACCCGAACTTAGACTTCCTTACTTGTTATATATAGACTAGCAGACCCCGGCAGACGTTGTCCTGCCAAAAATTAGTCTGCCTGCGTTCTTATCCCTGTCCCTTTCCCTATCCTAAGCCCTATCCCTGTCAATCACTATCCCTAGCCCTAATGCTCAAAATCGATCGTATCCCTATTCCTATCCCTATCCCTAATGGTCAAATTTTTGAAAACGGGTTGCCAGATGAACCTAAAAACCACTCCTTGTGAAAACCCCCATCAACACCTTAAATTTGATAGCTATATTATATGAACATGGCTCAGCCTTGGTCCACCTAATCGTCCATATTTTGGAAACAGATGAACCTGAAAAAATACTCCTTGTGAATACTCTTATCAACACCATTCATTTGTTACCCATATCGTATCACCACATTCTGGGTCACCCTTGGTTCAAATTTTCGTCAATTTTTTAGTATTCAACAATATATATATTTATACGTTAATTTTGAAATTATAGGTATTAGAAAGAATTGAATGCAAAATTTTATACAGCGGAATGATAATTCACTGACACCCCTGGTTCAAATTTTGGTAAATTTTTTAGTATTCAACAATGTATATATTTATACGTTAATTTTGTAATTATAGGTATTAGAAAGAATTGAATGCAAAATTTTATACAGCGGAATGGAGGTGTGCCCGTGTGTAGAACTCCACGCAAGTGGGGAAAGTTTCTGATCGCCATTCAACTGGGAATGGCCTCAGCGATTCTTCTATGTGCGGACCAAGCAGCTCACTACGTCCGGGGAAGCCCACGTATCCTCTGGATAGCCACTGAACACCCGCTAGGTGGTGAACTAAAGTGAGAGGGCGACAACCTGACAAGGCCACTCCGACATAATCGGTTTAAGGGCTTGACAGGGGACTTCATCAGCAGCGTCTCTCACCATGAAGTGCGGCTGCAAGCGGTCATCTGTCTTTAACCAAGTGGCTCGCTATATAAATGTGTAATTTAAATCCAACCCCCCGAGAAACGGGTTGTGCGTAGGGTTTGGCACCCACCACATAAAAACAAACTTCCAATGAGATCCAATATTCAGGCCTCGGATATGATAACTCACTCTTTAGATAACGACCACTGCAAACGAACTAGGAATATGATTAAGGAAATCAGGGCATGTTCTTGGAATGTCCGAACCCTTAGCAGGGAAGGTGACGATGCCCGCCTAGTTGGCAAGGTTATAAGACCATCCAAACCTGCAATGTCTACTGGAGCGGCCACACTAATGAGCGCAGATTCGGTGTCGGTTTTGTGGTGGGAAAGAGGCTTGTGAAACAGGTAGTGTCTTTCACAGCCGTAAACGAGCGTCTCGCCACAATCCGAATAAAACTACGATTTTTCACCATATCGTTTATCTGTGCGCACGCACCGACTGAGGACAAGGACGACGTGGAAAAAGATGCATTCTACGCGAAATTAGAAGAAACCTATGAGCGCTGCCCCCGTCATGATATCAAAGTCGTGCTTGGCGACTTTAACGCCAGGGTGGGCAAAGAGGGTGTGTTTGGCCCCACTCTCGGAAAGTTCAGCCTCCATGAAGAGACTTCGCCGAATGGATACAGGCTGAACGACTTCGCCGGTGCACGAAATATGGTCGTAGCCAGCACCAGGCTCAAGCATAAAAAGATCCATCAAGCAACATGGCTATCGCAAGATCGGAAAACACGCAATCAGATCGATCACTTTGTGATAGACGGACGGCATGCTTCCAGCGTTATGGACGTACGTACGATGCGGGGTCCAAACATCGACTCCGATCACTACAGACAACCAATGATTTCCCAGAACGACTCGCGCACCTGCTCTCTGAGAGCACAATTCAACCCGCAGTGCACGAGCAGTGGGAGCATTTCTCCGGATCACTTCGTACCGCAGCCGAAGAAGTAATTGGATTCCGGCAAATGCGAAAAAACAGCTGGTACGATGATAGAGAGTACAAAGACGCAATGAAAAGAAAGGACGACGGCTATAAGGCAACGTTAAAAGCGAATGCAACGAGGAGCGTGTGTGAACACTACCGCGAGATGAAGAGGGAAGCGAGACGGCTTTTCCGGGCGAAGAAAAGGGAAGCGGGAAAGCGTGAAATCGAAGAGCTTGAAATGCTAGCCAGCAGAAGCAACGCCCGAAAATTTTATCAAAGAATTCGACGAATGACGGAAGGTTTTAACCCCGGGGCAAACTCCTGTAAAAATGACAACGGCGACCTGGTGACAGATGTTCAGAGAGTACTAGGGTTATGGAGGGATCACTTCTCTGCCCTTCTAAACGGAGGAACAGAGCAACAATCCAGAGAAGAGGACGAACCCGACCCCACAATCGAAGACGATGGAATCGAAGTTCGACAACCCGACTATAACGAGGTGCGAATCGCTATATCACGGCTAAAAAACAATAAAGCGGCGGATGCTGATGGCCTGCCCGCTGAGCTACTCAAATGCGGCGGCGAGGAGCTGGTAAGGTGCATGCACCAGCTCTTGTGCAGAATATGGTAAGATGATTGCATGCCTGAAGATTGGAATCTAAGTGTTCTTTGCCCAATCCATAAGAAGAGTGATCCCGCAAACTGCGCCAACTATCGTGGATTCAGCCTCTTGAGTATCGCATATAAGGTCCTATCAAGCGTATTGTGCGAAGGACTGAAGCCTGACGTAAACCGACTGATTGGACCTTATCAGTGGGGCTTCAGACCTGGCAAATCTACCATCGACCAGATTTTTACAATACGCCAAATCTTGAAAAAAACCCGTGAGAAAAGGATCGACACACACCATCTCTTTTTTGATTTTAAACCCGCCTTCGACAGCACGATAAGGAGTTGCCTATATGCCGCTATATCTGATTGTGGTTTCCCAGCAAAACTTATACGGCTGTGCAAAATGACGCTGAACAACACCACCAGCTCGGTCAGAATCGGGAAGGACCTCTCCGATTCGTTCGAAACTAAACGAGGTTTCAGGCAGAACGACCCCCTATCGTGCGATTTCTTTAATTTGATGCTGGAGAAAATAATACAAGCTGGAACAATATATTGCAAGAGCGTACAACTGTTGGCATATGCCGACGACATCGACATCATTGGCCTCAACAACCGCGCCGTAACTTCTGCGTACTCCAAATTAGAAAAGGAAGCGGAAAAAATGGGTTTGGTGGTGAACGAAGGTAAAACGAAGTACCTGCTGGCATCAAACAAAGAGTCAGCGCATTCGCGCCTTGGCAACCACGCCACTGTTGGCAGCCATAATTTCGATATAGTAAGGGACTTTGTATACCTGGGAAGCAGCATTACTACCAACAACAATGTAAGCCTGATAACCCATAGAAGGATAAGTAAAGCCCTCTCTCGATGAACAAAAACTTATCGTACCCGTCCTGCTATATGGTGGTGTACGTCTAAATGCTTGGTCGCATGGAAACTAGTCAGTGAATTACCATTCCGCTGTATGAAATTTTGCATTCAATTCTTTCTAATACCTATAATTACAAAATTGTTTAACTTTCGCTTTCATAAGGACCTTCTCCTGGCAAAAACAAATACAATAAAAAAAATTGTGAAATCAGTCCATCCATTCAGACGTGATGTCGCCACCATAATTTATATATATATAGATTATCTGTTCCGGCGTTATGCCATCACAAAGCGAAATAGGGATTCATTTTTATATATAGATAAGGCAAACACCTTTATGAACAAAGTGTTTGTATCATAATTTTTCGCTTGGGTTCAGATGAATCTAAAATCCACTCTTACGGGCACACTCATCAGCTTTTTTGATTTGAATATGAACATATTCTTGGGTCAGCCTTGGTCCACCTAATGGTCAATATTTGGGAAACGGGTTCACAGATAGGGTTGCCAGACGTCCTTCTTTCGGAAGGACATGTCCTTCATTTTATTGCAACGTCCTTCCCTGTCCTTCCAAAAGAAAAAGTGTAGAAATGTCCTTCTTTTTAAGTTGTGTCCTTCTTATGTCCTTCTTTTTCCTTTTTTTTTTTGCTAGGGTCTTGAGATTAGTATCTAGTTATTCTAAAATGAAATGAGCTACAAAACTGCATACTCGAAAAAATCTAAAAATTTTTTTTTTATGAGATTCGTCGAGTTTCGCGAATTTTTTTGGAGTTTCGCTCAAAATTTTAAGTGCAAAATTTTAATGTATTTTCATCTATATTTTCATGAACAATTATAGAAATTTTTAGTGTTGTATTATCTATGCATTTATTTTTTTTTCTTTGCATTTAAATGTGAATACGTGGTAAATATATGTATATATTAGACTGGGCCAAAAATTAAAAATTTCTTTTTTTTCCAAAGATTATATTGATTTTCTTTTTAAGAAAGGTGAAAAAAATTACTGTAATTTTTTCAGATTTTTAAATTAAAGTCTAGAGGTCTATCATCGGTAGTTTAGATTTTACAGACATTTGGTATAAAAACGACAAACCATTGTTGTAAAACATCATTTATCTGAACATACTTTTGAAGGAAATCGAATTCCCTACAAAGTTTGCATTGACCAAAATTTTCTCAGACTAGCCGTTTTCTAGTATTCTACCCTCAAATATTAGCATGTTTTTTCGATTTCCCATTTATTCTTTCAAAAATTATCAAAAATGCAAATATCCATGTACAACAGAGAAATATACAGATTCTTAAAGGAAATAGAGTGGGCTACAAAAAAGGCAAAACAACTTTCTTTGTTACTTTTTCAAAACTTGTTTAGTATTAAATAGAAAAAAAAAATCATATTTCCGTATTTTTTTGGTGTTTTTGATCCGATTTTTTTAATAGATATTCTACAGATTATTTATCATTATATGATCAATATTATAACCAAAAATATACATTTCTCATATATGTTCAAACATATTTTTGCATAATAAAGGCATTCTCTTCGAAGGTGTAGTTTTACAGTCTTCAAATGGCGCAGCCGCAAAAAACACAAAAAGGCGACAGACCTGTGAACTCAATACATTAATTTTCATGTAGTTTGGCGAGCTAAATCCAAATCCGTGATAAGAATTAGCCTAACAGGTCGCAGTTCTTCTCTAACCTAACAAAACCATCACAAAATAATATTGGACTTTCTTGCAAGGTAAGGGCCGAACCTCGGTCCCGTTGTTGGATTCTGACATCGAATTCGGATTCAGCAGCCAATTTTCCTCAAGAATATGTATTTAGTTTTATTCAATGTTGATTTTTTCATGTTTCGCAAATTTTCAACCAAAATCGGGAAATCCAAAAAACATTTCAGTCTAAGCAGCTTTTATAGGGAATTCAATTCCCTACAAAAATATGTTCAAGTAAATGGTATTTTTTAACAGTGATTTGTCGTTTTTATACCAAATTGGACGTTAAGTCTGTAAAATCTAAACTGGTGATGATAGACCTCTAGACTTTAATTTAAAAATCTGAAAAATTACAGTAAATTTTTTTCACCTTTCTTAAAAAGAAAATCAATTTAATTTTTGAAAAAAACGAAAGTTCTTTTTTTTTGGCCCATTCTACTATATATGTTTGATGTAGAACTTTCTCTTTTCTGGTCGACCATGATTTTTAATGTTTCTAAAAATATTTTAATATGAAAGGCCAAACAAGAGCAGTTAGAAAAAATGTTCGCATTTGTTGTTGTTTGGGAATTTCTCAGTCTTTAAAAATTTCATAAATATCAAATGCATTTCTACCATTAACCTTCGTCTTTTGGTATCGTAGATTGCCTTGTTTGTACCTACAATATATTTGAAAACGATCTCAAATATGAGAATAAATGTATGTTCGCTTTTTGTTAATTTAAAACAATAGGGGATTCGCCAAGTCTTGCAAACGATGCACGGATTGTACGGATTGCACGCATTGTAAAGTCACAACAACAAAATACACGCAAAAAAATATATGCAATCCGTGCAATTTATACAAAGCTCTAAACTATGTATATTTTAGTGCAAGAATTGTAGGAAATAAGAAGGCAACCCTGTATTTCTCTAAATCCTCTCATTTTTCTCACAAAAAGTAAAAGTAATTGTCAGCGCCAACGTTTTTTCAGAAAACTAGTAAAAATTTGCTCAGTTTTTGACGTTTGTTATCGATGTTACAGCAAACTCAGTGAGGGGTGCTCTCGTAGTCTTGCATATTTTGGCGTAGGATTCATACATTTCGTGCAATCCGTGCATTTGGCAAGACTTAGCGAATCGCCCTAATAAATTGTCCAAAAAAAACCGTCCTTCTTTTTTTACGTGTGTCCTTCTTTTTTTTGTATCGAAATAGAAAAGTCCTTCCTTTTCCACTTCAGAATCTATTCACAGATGAACCTTAAAACTGCTCCTTGCACGCAAAAAAAAAAATGGTGCAAAGGCTACACTTTTTTTGGTTTAAAGCTAACACTATTTTAGTGTCAAAGTTCTTTTGCTACATTAAAATGGTGTAAAGTGAAAAAGTGTGGTGTAAATCCATAAAAGCTGTTCGTCGCTACCATCCAGAACAAAGCTACAATTTGACGTCGGCAAGCATGAGTACACGATAGCCTAATGGTAGACAGCTCCGCTCAGCAGTTAATAATTGTTAGTTCGACTCGCGGTAGTGTGGTGAGGCAACGTGAGTAAGTGTGGTGTAAATAGTTTATTTATATTTTTTGTTACTTTGACTCCTTTTTGGTGGTAAAATAGTTTATATATACAGCAGCACCTTGAAGTGCTGTTTTGACACCAACATTTTTTTGCGTGTGTGAAAACTCTCACCTTTTATTTGATACCCATATCGTAAAAACACATTCTGGGTCACCCCTGATCCACATTTTGGTCAATGTCTCAGGATTACACAAATTTTTTTAACTTTTTCTTTTTTAAAAATTTTCTCCGGGCAAAAACAAATACAACAAAAAAAATTAGTGAAGTCGGTCCATCCGTTCAGGCGTGATGTGATCACCAAGGGAAATGGGCATTTATTGTGAAAACTCTCATCAACACCTTTTATTTGATACCCATGTCGCAAAAACACATTCTGGGTCACCCCTGGTCCACATTTTGGTCAATATCCCACACAGAGCCAAAAATGCCTAATAAAATTAATAAGTCAGGGGTAGTCAAGACGACGGAAACGAAAAAAAAAACTATACGCAAATCTATTTGGTTAAATGAGGAAATTCTTATTGATATTATCATTGTTAAATTATATAAGGTTAAGCAGATTTTGACATTGGCCAAGGCAAAGCTTCCTTATTAGAGTTGCATTTACGAAGGATGCAAAAAAGGGTAAAAAAATCCCCCTTTAGGAAAATTGTAGTAGAAAAGGAAGGAAGACCGTTCGCAAAATTTCAGGATTTTTTTCCGGAAATCTGTCTTTTCAAGATTTACCCCCTTATTCATAAAAAATAAAATTGGTTTATAAAGCTTTTTAAAGTGACATTCACATACAAATTTTGAGTTATAAGATCTTAATAAACCTTTTATATTTTTTATGAATAAGGGGGTTATTTTTTAAAATTATTAGGAAAATTAAATTAATTTTCAATTTAACTGTAAAAAGCATGCCCTTCTTGTGGGTAGCAGTAACATGTACGAAATAAGCTTATAAAACGGCAATGTTTATAATTGGATGCTTTTTTAATAACTTTCATCAATCGCCGGTATGAAAACCAATCTCTGCTGTAGGGCCTGATAGACAATGAATAAGGAGGCACTTGAGCCCCTTAAAAGATACAATGGACTAGTCCATTAGAGTGTAGGTGAGATCGTTATCCACGTAAACCGTGGCCAAGCGCGCTGCCAGCTCCGCTGCAACGGGGGACTCGGATATCGAAGAACTGCAAGAGGAAACGGAGGAGTCCGACGCGAAAAGCATGTTATCTGCCACAGCACTTTCGCGAAGTGACGTGAACAGCTCGGAGATGGAAGACAGCTTGCTGGACGGGGAGCAACCAATCCTTCAGTCAGCAGTGCTCCCGTTACGCCAACTCGTCGTTGAGAGACAACCTCAGGGATTGGCAGACCTCGGACGATATGGGTACGTCAGGGAAGTCTGAACGCTCTCATGTTGGTGGTGCTTCAGATAAATCTGCACAAATATAAAGTATTTTCGGCTTTCTAAATGCAACATGGATGTGGTCCTCATCCAAGAACCCTGGGTCAACAGCTTGAGGATCTGCGGATTGGGGACTATTGGCTTCAAGCTCATTCGAGTTAGCAAGGAGGGCAAGGTCAGAATCTGCATTTTGGTGAAATGTGAGCTTCTTAAAATAAGAATGCACACAAGCTTTTTCCTTGATTTGAATTCAGCTTCAAACGATGAGGTAACGTATTTGTATGCTGTAAAGGCTGCAGAACAGGAAAAATTGCTATTATTTAGTTAAAATAATAAATTTTCATAAAAATCTTACCAAATATACATACAATTAATTTTTCAAAATAAAAATAAAACAAACTTCAAAAGCTTTCAGTGTTGCTGTAATTTTGTTCGTATCAAGAATATTGGATTTTACTACCATTTTCATACGATTTTGAAAAGAAGTAGCACTGTCAATCAGAGAAGGAAGCATGAAGCCGAGAAGTGTCAAAAACGTCTCGGACTGCTTAACCTTATATTATTAAATAATGGATATTATTATGTGTAATTTCTTCTTATTTCTTTTCGATTTATTTTTATATGTGTTGTTAATAAGAAAATCTTTTCAAGATTTCCTTAAAAATATGAAAAAAAGATGAAAGCGAAAAAACTTCTTATTTTAATAAGATGATCTTAGGGTTCCCAACAAGAAGATTTGACTTATTAATGTTTTCAAAGGGAAATCTTGCAGAAAACGAACTGATTTCGGGTTGGGGTCAAAATTCAGCTTTTTTGGAAATTCTGCATTCATAATTCCGGAAGTCGAAACACCGGAAATCAAAATTATGGAAGTCAATATTCTGGAATCCTAAATTCTGGATAACGAAATTCTAAATTGCAAAATTCTGGAAACCAAAATTCTGAAATTCAAAATTCTGTAATTAATGATTAAAAATGCGTGTTGATAACAAAAAAGTGCGCACTTTTTTTGTTATCAACACGCATTTTTATACCTTTCATGAATATGAAATGGTATTAAAACTTTGGTCCGATGTTTGTAAGTATGAGAAGAAGAAGAGATAGACCCATCAATAAGTATACCGAAATGATCAGGATGACGAGATGAGTTGATTTAGCCATGTCCGTCTGTCCGTCTGTCTGTCTCTCTGTCTGTTTGAACGCAAACTAGTCGCTCAGTTTTTGAGATATTTGGCTGAAATTTTTTATGCGGCCACCATTTTCCAATATAGGAATCATTTGTCGGAACCAGCAAGATCGGACCGATATTACATATAGCTCCCATACAATCGATTGTTCCGATAAACAGCTTTTGAGCTATAACTCCTGTAATTAAAGAGGTAGGAACGTGAAATTTTGTAAGTATTGCTATTTTTGTATGCGAAATATCGATGTTGAAAATCATTGAGATGGGATGAATATTTCACTTAGCTCCCATACAATCGATTATTTCGATAAACGGATTTTGGGCTATAACTCCTGTAATTAAACACGTAGGAACGTGAAATTTTGGAGGTATCGCTACTTTTATATGTGAAATATCGATGTTGAAAATCATCGAGATGGGATAAATATTTCCCATACAATCGATTGTTCCGATAAACGGATTTTGGTAGATAACTCCTGTAATTATATAGGTAGGAACGTTAAATTTCGTAACTATTGCTATTTTAGAATGTGGAATGTCGATGTTAAAAAATCAATGAGATTGGATCAATATAACACATCGCCCGCATATAATCGACAGTTCCTATAATTTCGGTATGAGCTTAAGTTAAATTCACACAGGCTGTACTGGGATCAAACAGTGAAAATCGTGACGCTTATTCATGAAAGGTATTTAGCTTTCGTCACAGCCGAAGACAGCTTTCCTTACTTGTTAATCATTAATTACAGAATTTTGCCTTTAACATTGAACTGGACTTATTCTGAAGGAATTAAAAACAAATGTACCGTGCGTATTGACACACAATTTCACGGCTGTGAAATGTTATACAAAAAAAAAATTAACAATGTATATTTCTTAAATATAAGCACAATTTATTAAAATACACGATTTTGCTCAAAATTCCAGAATTAATTCTGGAAAACGTAAATTCCGGAATTATGAAAAACCAGAATTTTGAAATACAGCCAAAAAAGGCGAAGGAAGTGCGGAATTCCGATTTCCAGAATTTTGTCGACCCAGAATTTTGATTCCGGAATTTTGACTTCAGAATTTTAATTTTAGAATTTTGACCGTTTCCGAAAAATGCCTAATAAAATTTATAAGATTGTCTTCATGATCAGTTTTTGGGCAAAGGTGTAGTCGCAACGGTGGAAACGAAGAAAAAACTATAGGGAAATCTCTTTGGTTTTAAGAAGAAATTCTTATTATAAAAACTATACATTCAGTACAAAGGTGTTGTTAGACGTTATCAATTATTAGTATACGATGACCGGATGGTTAGCAGCTGGGTTTAGCATTCGAAAAATTGTAAGTTCGATTCTCTTTCTTTTTTTCCGAATTAGAAATGCTAAAAAGAAATCTTCTCATTTATATTTATGTCATTTTCCTTTGAAACATTAACAACTATACACATATAAGTAATTAGACGCTATCAATCAAAAGTGAGCGATAGCCTGATGGTTAACAGCTGGGTTTATCATTCCGAAAATTCGGGTTTATCATTCCGAAAGTTCGATTCTCGGTGAGGGCAATATCATTTTATTTTTCATTTGAAATATTAAAAAGAAAATCTTCTTAATAACATTAAAAAGATTGTCTCTACAATAGTGTGAAGCACATCTTCTTGAAGAAAAACTATACAGATATCTTATCATTTTTGTTCTATTTTATTAGGTACCTTTGGCTCTGTGAATGTTTTCAAAAGGAAATCTGACATCATCATCAGCAGACATCATGTAGAAAAATTAGACATTGGGAAGCAGAAGTACCCGATGGCTCGATGGTAAGCACCTGTGTTCAGCATTCAATATGTGGTTAGTTCGATTCGCGGTGGAGGCAATATGGCAAGTGTGGTTGGCAATGTAAGGAAGAGTGCGGTGAGATGGCTTGAAGGTAATATAAAAAGGCAACATAAGAAGGTAAAGGCAATACAAGAGAAATCTAAAGTTGAATCGTGACTGATAATCTGAAGTTCTCGAAGACAATATAAGAACTATGAAATATAATTTTTTTTTTTTTTAAGAACATAATCTCAATAATATGTGATTTCATTTTGTAAACATTAATAAGTCAAATCTTCTTTTCAGGAACCCTAAGAAATCAATTCGTTTTCTGCAAGATTTCTCTTTGAAAACATTAATAAGTCAAATCTTCTTATTAGGAACCCTAAGAAATCAATTCGTTTTCTGCAAGATTTCTCTTTGAAAACATTAATAAGTCAAATCTTCTTGTTAGGAACCCTAAGATCATCTTAATTCATACAATTATGCGGAAATCAGTTAATAAGTCAAATCTTCTTGTTAGGAACCCTAAGAAATCGGTTCGTTTTTTGCAAGACTTCACTTTGTAAACATTAATAAGATTTTCTCTTTAAATATAAAAAAGACTTCTTCTTGAAGAAAATCTATAGAGATATCATATGACTTTTGTTCTATTTTATTAGGCATTGTTGGCTCTGTGCAGTATTTCACAAACTTTTTTAACTTTTTCTTTTTAAAAACCTTCTCCGGGCAAAAACAAATACAACAAAAAAAAATTTGTGAAATCGGTCCATCCGTTCAGGCGTGATGTGATCACCAAGAGAAATGGGCATTTATTTTTATATACATAGACTAGCAGACCCAGCAGACGTTATCCTGCCAAAACGAGAACTAATTTTCATTTATAAAATGTGACTCGTCCTCCTCATTTCAGCTCCACAACCTTCTTCCCGTCCACCCCACCTTTATCCGTTTCATATGCTTTTTTCATATTGTTTTTCTAATTGTCCTCCATATCCCTATCGCTATCTCAATCCCACTCCCAAAATGACTTAAAATGACTCCCCTTTAAAACTCTCATCCACACGTTTCATTTTGGACCCATTTTTTTCAAAAAACCTTCTAGCTCCATTCCTGGTCCATGTGTTGATCAATATCTAGAAACCATGGTCTTGTATGGGCAAATCCCAAATAGTGTTACATTTATGCAACAAAAAAAAATGAAACATTGAATAACCTTTTTTCTGGTATATTGGTAGATAAAGAGGAGCTTAAATTTATCAGCGTAATTCGTCTTACATAATGCCTCAAAAAGATATAGTCAATACATCGAAGATTATATATAAATTCAAGTCGCAGTGTTTAATATACATTTATTTAAACACTACTGCACCGATTTTGTTGAAATTTTATCAACGTGTAGAGATATGTGAAGGTTATATTTAGGCAAACAATTTTTGATACCCGCCACCCGGTTTCGGAGATATCGTTGACAATTTAAACCCGAAAAATCGTCAAATATTTTTTAAAGCGAAGTTTGTTATTCAATAACATTAACACTTTCCCTCCGATCATTTTGAAATTTTAGCAACATACCGATATATAAACGTAGAATGATTTGGAAAAAAATTGTCGATATCCGATAACCGGTTTTGGATATATCGATAAAAGTAAAACCCAGAAAATCGTTAAATATTTTTGCTAACTTGGGCACTTCTCTACACGGCTAAAAATTTGAACCTAAATTTTAAACTTTTTTGGACTACATATATGACCAAACCAAATTTGGATTCAAATTCAATCTAGACCACTTTTCATGAAAATTGGCTAAAGGAATCGGGTTTCAATTATAAACAAGAAATGTTTTAACAATTTTTTAAAGATAAAATAAATTTTTTCTCCGTTGGCGGGAATTCGAACCAAGACTCCCCGCATCATGCCCGCCTGCTCTACCACTGAGCTACATCGCACACATAAATGTTGTTGGCAAAATTCAATCTTGAATAAGCTTTCAAAAATAAATTTGAATTTTCAAACCCAAAAGTTTAAATTTTAGACCGAAAAGTTTTAAGAATAAAATAAAACTAAAAAAAAAATGTGGCAGCTGACAGAGCTCGAACGAAAACGCTCTGGAGTCACAGCCAACTGCTCTACCGCTGAGCTATGACGCACATGAAGTTTTTGTGGGAAAAATTCAATTACATTAAAACAAAACAAAAATAAAAAATTTAGACAGCTTTTTCATTTAGATTTTAAATCGAAACCAAAAGAAATTGAAAATCTTTGTAGGTATTTGGACGGTTTGAAATATTGTACAAAAAAGTTTGAGAAATTGATTAATCTTTATACGGGTTTAAAATTTAGGTTAATTTTTTTAGCCGTGTACCAATTATGTTAAAAGTTTAGCAGCATGTAGATATTTATATGAAGCAATCTTCGGTAAACTTTTTTTGATACCCGAAACCCGGTTTTTGAGATATCGTCGAAGATGTTTAATTATTAAAAAAAAAATTTTTTGACCACTTCTACTGGTGAACCACTGAGAGATATGTACAAACGCTCAAATGCAATTTTGAAGGGCGTAAAATTCCTTAAAAGGCTCCTTAAACCGATTCAGAATATTGCAAAAGGCATTCCAATAATAGAAATTTGAATGAATTCTGACCGAAAAAACTTCTAATTTTTCTAAATTTTAATAAAAAATTTCCAATTCTAAATAGTAAAATATTAACAATATATCTTGATACTGACATTGCATTGAATTTAAAATATCAAAAACCCAACAAAAAGTATGAAAGCCACTAAAACTTCGGTAAAGTTATCATTCAATATTTTGGGAGAATTAGTGGTTTCTTTAATTAATTTCTTTGATATGTTTGTATTGTTGGGATAACTGTACTAAATTTGTGTTTTAGGTCACTGACGCTTAAATAAAAGTTAGTTTAGAAGTAGTTAAATACATGTTTTCCAATTTTTTTTACGGTTTTTGATATCTCTCGAAAATTGCCCATATTTCCCCTTGTACAAATTTCAATAACTTTCGTTATGTTAATCTTTCAAAATTAGGCATTTGGTTTTATACAACTGTAATGTAGGACAACAAATTACAAAAGTGTAACACGTAATAAAAGTAACACTGTAGCTGTGCCTACAAAAAAACATACTACCGTAAAAAAGTTGCGCACCAAAGTAGCTGTTGTTGTTGTTGTTGTAGCGAGGTGTAGCCCTGCCTAAATGTCAGACAGGGTCACCCCTAGTGTATTGCCCTTGGCCGGGTCGATATAAGAAAACGGCCCGGGTCGTTTCGGCACGATGGGTACAGCACAAGTACTGGTACCGTCTCGTAGAACCGGCAATACAAGAAACTAGCCGTGTAGGCTATGTAGGTCATTTAGCGTTACCCAGGGTGCACCACCTGGGAGGCGACCTACTTTTACACTCGACATTTATGCCTCTACCTTGAAAACTAAAGGGGTCGCCTCTCGGCAGTAGTTTGGCAAACTATCCGGGTGTATTTCTGCCATGAGAAGCTTCTCAGCAAAAAATTCATTTGCTTTGCATGTGCCGTTCGGAGTCGGCAAAAAATTGTAGGTCCCGCCAACTTGTAGGAAAACTCAAAAAGCAACACACCACAAGTTGGAAAGAGAAGCTCGGCTAAAAATCTCGTTAGAGGTTATGATAACCAGTTGGTATATCGCCGCCATTAGTAGTATGCGATATTTAAGTTTGGCGGTTTTGCAACTACAAATTATAAAATTTTAAGACAACTCCGATCAAGATCGATTCTTTTAATGATTTTTCAACGCAAATGTAGTTTTCTTGAGAATAAAGGAACAAGTCTTAATTGCAAGGGCTATAAAAGTGTTTATCACAAACGTCGTTTACGCGGTCTCTTAGATGCCCGATGAGTGGTTTTGCATAATCACCGACGATATCCATATTTGTATATTCCCATATTTGTATACATATTATAATAAATACTTTTACTAGGGTTTTTTCAAGAATTTTTCTGAAATATTTCAGGATTGAAAACCAAAAGCAGTGGTATTTATTGCAGCCAACTTAACCAAGAACTTTTAGCCAGATGTATTTGCAACCCTCACAAAACTCAAAACTCTACAATTACAAATAAAATACACCCATTTGTGTTCTATAAAGCCAATTTTACTAATACTCTACACCTTTATAAAAAAAAAAATATGTGAAATTGTAAGCTGTGTAGCCAATATATTTGTTTTGAATCAGAATGAATAAAATTATTTTCATTCATTGGGATAAATTAATAAAAAAAAGCAATTGCTTTTTCGAAACCTTTTCTCAAATTTTGAAAGTTTCTTCATACAAATTGATGTCAAATTTGTGAAAACTCGAGAAAAAACAATGGAGTTTTTTATTAATTTATCCCATTCATTCATATTCTTTTTTTTAATTTTGAAAATTTTAGGCAAATCGAATATTCAAAATATAAATTATTCAAGGCTGAGTTTTTTGGTTCTTCTAATGGAAAATTCAAATTTACTGTATTCTATTGTACTCAAAGTTTGAATCCAATCATGCAGGAGTCTAGTACACAGCACACATTTCAAATAGTTCACCTCTTTTTTTGACCCCAGCTGTGACGCCTTTTCGGTGGGAGTGGTTCGCAAAGGTAGCTTCTGCTTTAAACCGACACACATAATCTCGCAGGTATAACCACAAGCTTCTGTATTTCCTTTCAAACCAACTACGTCATTCATATGTTAATTGTGTTCTTAATTTAGACGCCACCTTTTCTCCAATTCTTAAACGCTTTTTCTTAAGTGTTGTTGTCTACAAACTGTTGCGTCAAATCTTATTATCTGTTAAGATTAAATAAACTTAAGCGCCAAATCGTATTATGTAAATATGTTTACATTTTTGTGAACGCATGTGCCAGCATTTATTTAAATTTGCATAAATTAACAGAATTTCTTTTTTTGGCTGCTAGTTATGGGGCGTTCCATGATGAAATAAAAGTTGTGCACAATATAAAAATAGATTTTAGGAAAATAACGAATTTGTGGACAAAAAAATTTTATACAGTTTTTTTATTTCCTCCGCCAGGCGTCTTACTCTTCCAGTATAACTTCCTCCTCTTTTCCTACAATTTTGCCCACCATTTAAACCAAGGATGCACGTTAGCGTTAATATTAGCGTTTATCAAAATAAATTTAGTTTAAAAAAACTACAACTCACGCCTTTGTAAAGTATTGAACTAAAAAGTTGAAAATAATTTTAAAAACCCTATATAGTAGTACTGTGAAAAAATCGTGGTCCGGTTTGTTCCATAATTTTCGTTTTTTATTTAAATTATTTTTCATGTTTTTAGTGCAATATTCTCTAAAAGCGTGTGTTTTAGTTTTTCAAAAATTTTTTTTTCTTTTTAGTTAAATGCGCTATGAAGATATCGATAAATAAGTATATCGAAATATACCGCAGTCCAAACGAAACCTCTGGGCCTCCACTTTCGTTTGATACCCATATTGAAGGCAATGTTCAATATTGTTGGACAACATCATTTTGACCGATAACTCGGTTATCGATAAATATATCGAAATATACCGATAAATAAGTATATCGAAATATACCGCAGTCCAAACGAAACCTCTGGGCCTCCACTTTCGTTTGATACCCATATTGAAGGCAATGTTCAATATTGTTTGACAACATCATTTTGACCGATAACTCGGTTATCGATAAATATATCGAAATATACCACAACCCAAACGAAACCTGTAGGCAATTTTCAAGATTTTTAGGCAACCATATTTAACTCAGTTATCGATAAATATATCGAAATATTCCAAAGTCCAGTAGAAACTTGTGAACCTCCCCTTTCGTTTGTATGTATGTATTAGAGTGGTTCACAAATATGGACTTTTTGGAAATTCTAAAACGCTACCCCCAATATTTATAAAAAAAATGAGATACTTGCAATTTTAATTTCATTTTAACATGTTTAAGTGCAGTAAAAATTTGGGTTTTTGTGTGTTGTTATTCTGTTTTCATTGGCGAATATTCCTGCAATTCAATAGCCTTCTTGGATGAGTAGAAAGGGTTTAACTCCTGAAAATATGTTTCGAAATACAAAACGGTGCAACTAAAACGCCTACACTGATCTCATTGCGCATTGGTTTTTTGGATATATTTCTCATCTAGAAGGTTTATGACATCGCTGATTGTGAATTCGATGTCAGTTTTTTTAAATTCAAAATGGCGGGTCCAATATGGCGGTGATTTTTTTGAAAACTAATTGGATTTTATTGAAACTTGGTACTCGGGGGTTAATGAGTGGTCTGATTACGAATCCGATATCGGTTTTTTTAAATTCAAAATGGTGGATCCAATATGGCGGTGCATTTTTGAAAACTAATTCGACTGTGTGAAACTCGTCACTGATGGATTTATGACATCGATTTATATGAAATAGTATCGCTTGTGATCGAAAATTCGAGCAATAAAAACTTTAGGGGGTCGTGGGGTGCTAGCCCCGTACCCCCATCCTTAAATTTCGGAGACGCCCCTGAAAATAGACCGCCTATACCTCAGTTTTTTCAATTTTCTTTCCATCGTTGCATATTTCATTCCAATCGGTCAAACGGTTCGCTCACAGGAGGTTCCTAAAGGTTTTCATGTGTCGTATTTATTGACATCGGATTCCTATGCAAGTTTGGCAAAACTGGTATCTTATATATTATATATTAATATATATAAATGAAATATGCACCGATGGAAAGGAAATTGAAAAAACTGACGGTATATTTTCAGGGGCGTCCCCGAAATTTAAGGATGGGGGTACGGGGCTAGCGAACCCTCGACCCTCTAAAGTTTTTATTGGTCGAATTTTCGATCACAAGCGATACTAGTTCATATAAATCGATGTCATAAATCCATCAGTGACGAGTTTCACACAGTCGAATTAGTTTTCAAAAATGCACCGCCATATTGGATCCACCATTTCGAATTTAAAAAAACAGATATCGGATTCGTAATCGGACAACGCATAAACCCCCGAGTACCAAGTTTCAATAAAATCCAATTAGTTTTCAAAATAATCACCGCCATATTGGACCCGCCATTTTGAATTTAAAAAGACTGACATCGGATTCATAATCAGCGATGTCATAAACCTTCTGGATGCGAAATATATCCAAAAAACCAATGGTACTCATCCAAGAAGGCTATTGAATTGCAGGAATATTCGTCAATGAAAACAGAATAACAACACACAAAAACGCAAATTTTTACTGCACTTAAACATGTTAAAATTAAATTAAATTTGCAAGCATCTCATTTTTTTTATAAAAACGAGTAGCGCGACTTCTAAAGCACCTTAAAAAAAAAAACAAAAAAATAGCAGCCTCTTTTTTTGTCACAAGGAACCATATTTCGGGGTAGCGTTTTAGATTTTCCAAAAAAAAAAAATTTTTGAACCACTCTAGATGTATCTACAAGTAAAGCTTATGTAAAGCATCGGGCGCTCGATATACAAAGCGGATCACGCTTTTTCCACAATACTATGTAGGGTTTTTAAAATTACACAGGCCGACAAAATTTCAAAAAAGTGCAGACCCAAAAATGAAGTAATATAATTCTGAAGCTCTTTGACACGCTGAATCTTAATCTGAAGTCAGATTTTTCAATTTGGTTCTGGTTTTTGAGATATTCATGCACAAAGTGGAAAAAACGCATTTGTTGGCTATGTTCATTGCTCTATTACTTCATGAAAACTTATTTCCGTTTAAACCTGCATATATCTTCTGAAAGAGCAACTATTTCTCTTGAAAATGCAATTTGTATTTTTTAGATACCTTCTTTTATATATAGCAATGTGTGTTTATGTAGTATAAAGTTTTTGCAATAGTTTATGGTAGCAAACACCAGCTTTATGTGTAGCATACATTTAGGCTGAATTACGTTTTTAGCAAATAACTTACTTACATGTTCTTTGGTTTTACAATTAATTCAATTATGGAGAAATATGTGCCTATATGGGTATCAAATGAAAGGTATTTTCGGCGACATGCTAACTAAATTATTTTCAAGTAGGGTTGCCACCTAGGGTTGCCTCCTTTTCGCAGTATATCCGGTACTATCTCGAGAACCGCTTCACGGATTTCTATGAAATTTGGCATAAAGATAGTATGCGATTTCTAATGTCCACTTTGACGTTGCCACTTGGGGCGTTTACAGGTCTACCACATATCTCAATTTTCTTTAAATAATGTAGAAAGGCATGCCAATTTGGGTATCAAATGAAAAGTATTTTCGGCGGCATACCAACTAAAATATTATCAAATAGGGTTGCCAAACAGGGCTACCATTTTAATGCATTTTATTTGTATATTTTGGCATTTTTAGGTTTTTGTGCAATCACATTTTGACCGATAACTCAGTTATCGATAAATTTATCGAAATATATCGAAGTCCAAATGGCACCTGGGACCTTCCCCTTTCGTTTGATACCCATATTGTAGGGAAATTTTAAGGTTTTTGTCCAAATGAAAATTGGAGCCTTCCCCTTTTTTGATACCCATATTGTAGGGAAGTTTTAAGGTTTTTGGGCAATCTGCGATTTGTGACGAAGTGTGACATGGGGGGGGAGTAGCACTTACGTGATGTCACGTTATTTTTGGCACGTTTTCTAGCGTGCAACGTCCATGAACGTTTTCAAATTTCGCACGTTTTCATTCTTTCGATTGGCAAATATTATTTAATAATTAATATAAACATTCTAAATATGTATCAGATTTTATGTCAAATAAATATTGAATTTATATTTATTAAGGGTGTGATGTGTCGTTCGAGGGGGAGGGGGTGATCTGGAGTTTGTGACTTGGTGTCACATGGGGGGAGGGGGAGTTCAAAAACTACCAAAAATCGCGTGACGTCATATATGCACGACCCCTAACAATAAAGAAATTATCACAATAATATGGGGTTTCCACCAAAAACAAACACCGTGTTTGTAATTTTTGGTTTGAAATAATTGCCAACTGTTTCCACTGCGTGTTTGATATAAATTATGTTCAATTTGTCATTCGTGTAATTTTATTATTCGAAAATTTTGTGGAAAATGGTATTTACGCCAAAAGGCATATCCAGCCACGAAAGCCCATTGGTAGCTATTTGGTTTTTATAAAAGCTATAACCTTTATAACATAGTCCATTTTTGGGGTTGGACCTATCAAACAAGTGTTTGGCCCTATGATTTTGCGTTGCATTTTGAAAAATATTAAAAAATTTAAAATTTTTAAATATAAATTAATTTAATTTTAATTGTCAACAATTTTAACAAACTGAAAGCAATGGTAACATGATTTCGATAAGAATTTAAAAACTAAAAGGAAATAATGACGTAAATGAACATTATTGCCATCTTTTAATGATAGATCGTTCTCAAAAACTCAAACAGCCACAAGCTATTTGCGCAAACCTGACGGATCCTGGACCAGCACGGAGAGGGAAACCCTAGAGCTGCTCTTGAATACGCACTTCCCAGGGAACTTGCATGAGGAACCCGTAGCACCTAGTGGCAGACGACTTAGCTATAGTATATAGGGGCGAATTCCCACATACCCTGTGCGACTTGATGCAAGTAGCACTGCGAGAGGTTTCCTCATGGTGCTCGCGCTGCGGCCTGAGCATCAACCCGGGAAAAGTAGAACTGGTCCTTTTCACCAACCGCTATAAGATACCACCGCTAATACTACCAAAACTGAATAACGTGCACCTGAACTTGGCTGACAAAGCCAAGTTCTTGGGCACAGTTCTGGATAGGAAACTAACCTGGAAGGAGAATGTTCTTCAGCGCCAGAAGAAAGCGTGTATTGCACTCTAGACGTGCAAAAGAGCCATTGGGAAGAAATGGGGGCTCAGTCCCAAAATATGCAAATGGATCTACACTGCAATCATTCGACCAATCATGCTCTATGGAGTTGTGGTATGGTGGCCTGCGCTGAGCAAGGCAACAAACCTTAATCTGCTAGGTAAAGTACACAGATCTTGCATGATCTGTATAAGCGGTGCGTTAAGAACAACGCCCAATGAAGCACTCCAGGCCATTCTTGGCATTTTGCCACTCGATCTGGAAGGGCACCGGGTAGCAGCAGCATCGGCTCTGCGTCTAAGGGAAACGTCCGCCTGGGGCGCAAGCACTCCTGGACACGCCTGTATTTTGGGATCCTATAGCTTTCTTCCGCTGAGCACAGATCGCTGTGCGACCACAACAGTCGGAGATAGCGTTTTTAAAATCAACATTCCCAGCAGGGAAGAATGGGAGAGCACGGATCGGAATCCCGCCACTCATGGCTGCACTTCCATTTATACTGATGGCTCGAAGTTAGACGGCAGAGTTGGAGGAGGGGATTATTCAAAGGATCTGAACCTTGAGCTCTCCTTCAGACTACCTGATCACTGCAGTGTCTTCCAGGCTGAAGTTTCAGCAATCATGGACGCCGCGGCTTGGATAGGCTCTTACTCGTTCAACTCTGAACTGACGCTCAGCTGTCGTCGATCTCTACAAGAGATGGCCCAACAGAATCGCGTTAACCTCACATGGGTCCCGGGGCATAGGGACATTGAGGGAAATTGTAGGGCAGACTTGCGAGGCAGGGCACGACCAAGCAGGTTCTTCGCGATAAAGAGCGCTTAGGTATGCCGTTTGCCACATGCAAGCTTATGCGGAAGGAGTACACACTCCGCCAAGCCAACGAAAGATGGCTGCAATCTCCAGGATGCCGGATATCCAAAGAAACCTGGCCGAAATGGGATCATAAAAGATCAAGACAAATTTATGCCCTAAGGAGAAGGGAAATCTCCATATTAAAAAAGGTATTAACTGGGCACTGCCTCATTGGTAGGCAGGCAGAAAGACTTGGTGTGCCCTACCGACGATGCTGTAAGAGTTGTAAGGATGATGAGGAGGAGGAAACGGTGGAGCACCTCATCTGCAACTGCCCGGCTTTAAGTGGCGCGAGAATGTGCGCTTTCTGGGAGTTCCCTTCCTGGTCAGCCTACGCCAGGTCACGGAGCTGGACATAAAGGACTTGATGGCCTTCATCAAGTCATCTAAATGGTTCTAGGAGGAGTAACGGTGTCGGTATAGGAAAGTCAGTCCCGGGATTCTGCTATGTGGAGAATTCCGTTAATACCGGGATTTTCCATATGGCAGGGTCCCGGAACTGACTTTCCTAGTGTTGGTGGTATCACAACGGGCCTTTTAATACTGGCCTAGGTGTGCCTCTGCGGCAGCCACTTGAACCTAACCTAACCTAATGATAGATCGTATGCAAACCCAAAGCAAACACGCTTTAAAAAGGGGTTTGAAATGGGTTGGGGTTATGAAATTTGTATGAGATTTGACAAGGGTTTCGAGTAGTGTTTGATTTTAAACACGCTAGGGCTAGAAAACACGGTGTTTGGTTTTATTTTTTATTGAGCTGCTGTAGCTTACGCCAGGTTGAGATATTTCCCTAAATAGTGTTTCATAAACACTTTTCTTGCTCTAGGCTGCTTTATCTTGTGTTTCATGAGTATGCTCAAAACAAAACTAGAGTAATCCAGATCACAAATTTCTGCTCTAGCTTTTTTTGTGGAGTGAGTTAGAGCAGAGAACTTTTGACTGCGGAGTGGTTCATGGCATTTCTGATCTGAGCTGGTCTATTTCTATTTTGACCTATAACGTCTAACGAGATTTTTGCCGAGCTTCTCTTCCAACTTTGTGGTGTGTTGCATTGATTTTTTGCTACAAATTGGCGGAACCTACAGTTCATTGCCGACTCCGAACGGCAGCTGAAAAGCAGATGGATTTTTAATGAGAAGGTCCTTAAGGCAGAAATACACTCGGAGATTTTGTCAAACTACTTCCGAGGGGCGACACCATTTGGAAATTATTTTTCTAAATAATTTTTGATGTTGCTTTTGCCGGGCATCGATACCCGACTGCTTGGTGTAGTAGGCCGAACACACTACCGCTACACCATGGCGGCCGCCACTTAAATAAATTGTTGCTTACAAACTATGAGAGTGAGAAAATCCGCAAAAATTTTTAAATTGGCTTGTTTATATTTATATTAAATTTTTTTTTAGGAAATCGAATTCAAATTTTTATTTTTTCATAGAACTCTATTGGGTCAAACCATTTCAACTGTGTCAAAAAAATTAATTAATTAAAAACCATAAATTTGTGTAGCTTAAGACAGAACAAAAAACTCTTTTAACTTTTTTTCGAAATTCCGCATGGTTTTCAAGATTTTCAATAATATAGAATTTTGCACCATTTTTAAGAAAAATTCATAACTCACGACTCGTTTGACATATATGGACAACATTTTTTGGTATTAGGGGAACGTTACCTCTTCACAATAGAAATATTTTCAAAATAATTTTTATGGGTGAGACAATTGGTATCGAATTTTTGGTCACGAAGCGCATGCCGTACTTGGCGCGTACAGTGCCAATTTATGATCGCGTCACTTCAGCTGCATGGCGCTTAATATGCTATGTACTTCGTTACAAAAAATTCTATACCAACTGTCTGAAATTATTACAATTCCTAAAAGCGCTTGGTGACAAAAAATTCGATACCAATTGTCTGAATAGGATCTACCATTTTTTTCTTTGTGGAACAGATAAGTAAGAGTTCAAAGATAATTGTGTAAAATGTTCACTGCAATAGTAGCTATAGAAGGCATTTAAAAATTAATTTGTTGAAATAATTGTTATTAAAAATTAATTTTTTTTGCAAAAATTATTTTGAAAATATATCTATTGTGAACAGATAACATTACCCTAATACCAAAAAAAAATGTCGACCATATATGTCAAACGAGTTGTGAGTTCTGAATTTTTCTTTAAAATGGTGCAAAATTCTATATTATTGAAAATCTTGAAAACCATGCGGAATTTCGATAAAAGGTTAAAAGTGTTTTTTTGTTCTGTCTGAAGCTACATAAATTCATTGTTTAATAATATAAGGTTAAGCAGTCCGAGACGTTTTTGACACTTCTCGGCTTCACGCTTCCTTGCTGATTGACAGTGCTACTTCTTTTCAAAATCGTATGAAAATGGTACTAAAAACCAATATTCTTGATACGAACAAAATTACAGCAACACTAAAAGCTTTTGAAGTTTGTTTTATTTTTATTTTGAAAAATTAATTGTCTATTTGGTAAAATTTTTATGAAAATTTATTATTTTAATTTAATAATAGCAATTTTCCTTTTCTGTAGCCTTTTGTCAGCATACAAATACGTTACCTTATCGTTTGAAGCCGAATTTAAATCAAGGAAAAAGCTTGTGTGGCTTCTTACAAGAAAGGAGTCCAGCACACGTTTAGCCAAAATGCAGATTCTGCCCTTGCCCTCCTCGCTGGCTCGAATAAGCTTGAAGTCCCCAATCCGCAGAGCCTCGAGCTGTTGACCCAGGGTTCTTGGCTGAGGACAACATCCATGTCGCATTTAGAAAGACGACTACGTGAAGCAGCCGAGGATACTTTATAAATGTGCAGATTTATCTGAAGCACCACCAACATGAGAGGTTGTCTCTCAACGACGAGTTGGCGTAACGGGAGCTCTGCTGACTGAAGCATCAGATATAATGCGCTCAGGATTGGTTGCTACCACCGTGCTTCGAGGCCTTCCCCGTCCAGAAAGCTGTCTTCCATCTCCGAGCTGTTCACGTCACTTTGCGAAAGTGCTGTGGCAGATAACATGCTTTTCGCGTCGGACTTCTTTTCCTCTTGCAGTACTTCGATATTCGAGTCCCCCGGAGGAGCGCAGATGGCAGCGCGCTCTGCTTAGGCACGGTTTACGTGGATAACGATCTGGCCTACACTCTAATGCACTAGTCTATTGCAACTTTAAAGGGGCTCGAGTGCCTCCTTGTTCATGATGAAGACCACTCTCTGTCAGGCCCTACCGCATCCCCGACCCGAGTGACACTCCAGTCCTGCGTGGAGAGGGACGAATTCATTATCCGGAATATCGTGAGAATTCTCTCAGGCTCTGCAGGGATGGCAGCAATCGATGCCCTTGGCCAAGCCGGAATGTCATTCCAGTCGACGACCTCGATTTTTGCACCTTTGTAGACTTCACCCAGTATTGCTGCTGCTGCCTTGTACTATGCAACAGTTCATGCGTCGTCACACGCGACTATTTTTATGTGTCCCTGGTACCAACCCGAATCCGTGACCGCCGCTGTACCACCCGGAGTCTTCAAATAAACGTCAATAAGATCGTTACCGAGTTCGTTCCGGACGTAACGCCACCGGTTTTTGGGTATGGCCAAACGGTCGTTGCCTCGGTCAAGAATACCTATAAGGATCCTGTCCTTAGTTACTTCGGCAAAGCTTGGTTTGCCCACTCCGGGGTGAGGTTTTAACTCCACGTCCGATCTCTTGCGTTTGAAAGGGTTTCCGTTTACTCTCTTTGGAACATAAGTGGTTTGGAAATCCGGTATCAGAGCGGAGGAGAGATGTCTCCTGGGAGTCCAGACCTGTAGTTGCCATCGCGTCGCTCCCTTTGCTGAAAACTCAGGTGTAGCTTTTTTCGCCTTTGTATCTCCGAGGCCAGTTCTTGAGACAGACGTTAAGAGATTGTTTTTCTTACCGGCGATTGATTAAATTTATTAAAAAGGATCCAATTATAAACCATTTTATAAGCTCTACAGTTAAATTTAAAATTAATTTAATTTTCCTAATAATTTAAAAAAATAAATGTGGGAAAGACAGATTTCCGGAAAAAAAAATCCTGAAATTTTGCGAACGGCATTCCTTTCTTTTCTACTACAATCCTAAAGGGGGATTTTTTTACCCTTTTTTTCATCCTTCGTAAATGCAACTCTAATAAGGAAGCTATGCCTTGGCAAATGTCAAAATCTGCTTAACCTTATATAATTTAACAATGCATAAATTAATGGTTTTTAAAAACCATCAAACATTTTTGTGACACAGTTGACTCATTATAAAAATTATAAAAATAAAATTCTAAGGCGTCCATGGCCGAAATTTCTGTAAATTCGATCATTTTTATACCCAGCGTACTAGTACTAGTACAAGGGTATATTAGTTTTATCCACATAACGGTAAAAATAATCGAGATAGATATAGAGTTCCATAAATGAATGTTCTTAGTTTGAAAAGAGGAGTTCATTACGGCATTTCCGTCCTCTGTCCGTCCGTCCGTCTGTCCGTGTACACGATAACTTGAGTAAAAATTTAGATATTTGCATGAAATTTTGTATACAGGTTACTTTCTGGCCAAGGTAGGCTGCTATTTAAAATGGGCGAAATCTGACGATAGCCACGCCCCCTTTTTCGATATCGAAAATCACATGTGTAAATTGACATATCTCGGCTGCAGAAATGGCTAAAATGATACAATTTTATAGGTGAATCCCCCTGGCCATTCTCTTATGATTTTTCCATAAATTTATTATAGTGTGTACCGTGGGTACATACATGCATTTTTATCAATTAACCAATAAACCTAATTTTCACTTTATTCTCCCCTTTCCTTATCTTGTTTCACTTGGAAGTTTTTCTTCGTGACCCCCTGTGTTGTCACACACTGGTCTAAACCTAACTTCCGTCCAGCTGTCACTCATTCCATATGATTATTGATGCAAGTACTATCGATTGTCAATAAACCAATTTATACCACATGGGTCTCGAGCTCATATCCGGAGCCGAGATCGTTCTTTTCCCGACGAGCTGCCGTGCCATACACACTGGACTGTCCAGTCTTTAAGTAATAAAGTATTATTTTGTGAAGTTGGTGAAGTGCGCCAAAGTTGTCGCGAAGTGCTATAATCCTACGGCCAACTCTAGCTGGCGGAACAAGCTCCTGGGAACCTTGACTTTCTACAAGGATCACCTAAAATTTGGTAAGAAACTAGATTAGTTTCTCATAAGAAGTGGTGGTGATTAAAGTGAAGTCCCATTTTCAGGCTAAAACCATAGAAACCTTAAAAATCTACGTGAAGTGCAGTGGGTGTAAGCCAGTGTGTTGCGGTCTTGGCAACTTGCCAGCTAAATTCCCACCAACATCTCTATGCCCGCCGGCAGCCAGTGGCCGGAATTTTCCCCTTAAGTGATCCTGTGGTTGACCTACAAAAGAGCGATCAGCGATTTACAATATCGACAAAATTCTATCCATTTTATATATTTAACCAAAGGTGGCAGAGGCGGCTTGCCAGTTTCCAACTAAACCTAACCTAAAATAGGAAGTTCAATCAAAACCTCTAAACCCCAATTGTAAAAATTATAAACTATACCATTTGTTAGAAATATGTACCTATGACTATAAATGTACCGACTTATGTACATAAGTACTTACCTTAGACACCAATGAATTTCTTACATCATTAGTTAGCGTAGAACTTACCTTTAGTTACCTTATAATATCCTTGAATTACGCATATACATATACTTACCTTTGGATCCCAGCGATTCGAGATCACTAACCCTAATCTAAAAGAAAAAAAGAAAGTGGTAAAAGAAATCCCCCCTTACTATCAGTTAAATTGTATAAATATACCTATATGCATAAAGAAAGATACAAGTCGTACTTACCTTAACCTAAAATGAATTTGTAAATTAATGAGGTATAAATTAATACTTACCATCACAATTTACCCTAAGATACATTAGTAGTAAAAGTAAATACCTATCAGTTATACTTACCATCATGCTAGCTAAAACATCATAATAATTAAGATAAGATTTCATTAACGTAATTTTCCTAGTTTCAAGCTAACACTTCATTTACATAGTTATATATGAACATATTTATGTACATACATAAATAATTTAGCATATGTTTAGCTCTCAAACGTGAACTAGCTCCACATAAATGTTACCAGTTGACATTTCATTTAATCTGCGCTCACTCTTAAACCAATACAGTAAGAGTTTAGCAAGATTCCAGGGATTCCCTTAATTGAAAGTTCTTGCTTAGTCAACTTTCAGTTTTAGTTATATTTTTTTTTGCTCCGATTCATTTTGATGGCGGCTACTTGCTCATCTCTTTCAAGCGACCTTCGCTTATCCCATATACAGTTGGGAGCATAAAAATAGCCCCACTTGTTAACTTTTGTTTATTTGGTTGGATAAAATCATGCAATATTCAGTTTACTAATTATCCGCAAGGGCAACTCATACCTGCGATCGCCAGCCGCTACGTACTCACCAAGCAAGGAAGGCCTTCAACCATAGTATACCTTATATAGTAGCGCAACTCACAAAACACACACTAATACACACGCACAGCATATTCCCCATAAGCACAGAAAAATATATTCTCAAACGTTTGGCAAATAATGAGGGTCATATTTTAGAATAATGTACCACGATTTGGACAAATTTTATTTTAGGGAATGGTAGAGGGGGTCGTATGTATAAAAACTGTGGAGGCAGAAACTGTCAGACATTTATATTATAATTTTTATATTTAATTATACCTCAAGTTAATACTCATTTGGCAAAAAAGTTGATCTGCTACTGGTAGTTTATCTTTGAATCGAAAAATTATTGATTGATTAATTGATATTAAGTTTTCAAAAAGTGAGAATTGGCGTTGAAGGTTTCATCTCAAATGCGTCTCAGGTTGATGTCAAACAAAATGGCTTATTGGGCTTCACACTTTTCCTTCATTCCATTTCATTTGGAGTCACTCAGCCAGTGCCTTCCACTCAAATTCGTAAGAAGAAGAAAATAAGTTGCCAAACTATAGTAAGGATAAACAATGCCTTCAACGTGGGATTCAAACACAACAAGTAAAAACAAAACAAGTAAGTCAACTTAATGAATTTTGTCCAGCAACCATTTTAAAATAGCATAGAGAAGTTGCCTAATCACTCAGGTGGTTACCCTGCAGTCAAGCCAACTAGTCCGAACTTCTTCGAAGCTGACGCAAACTTACCAGTCAAAAACTAATAGGAAAATACTAGTTTCCATTGTAGTTCCAAAAGGAACGAAATTACTTTTCGGTCTAATGATACTATTATTGCACTAGTCCGAAGAAGATTGAACAATCATAGTCCAAATGTAGAAATACTTTCATTAACCCCAATTTATGCAAATCGATGATTTACTTTGTTATTTGTACTTTTTTCATTTTTTTCCAGAATACAATTCGTACAAGCCTATACCCCATTTTATGTAGGTATAGAATTACTATCGGACTGGTATGATTTTAACCAGAAAAGTATTGTTGCATACTGATATGGATTGTACCATTTGTGAGTAGTTTGATTTCTAGTGTGTTTTCTGACTAGTTAGTGGTTTCACTGCAGGGTATATGCCTAGCTCATTATGTAGGCACGTATGTAGATGCCATAGTTAAATTGTGTTTTTTTTTGCTCCGATAACTCAATGCACATTTGGGCATACAAATATGCATACATGTGTAGAGAGCATTTTCTACGTGAGTTTTCTTGCATACACAATTACATCTATATTTTTTTGGCGCATGAGTTTTGGGATCGCTATTTTGCAAAACGATAGGTAAAGAGATTGATCTTCTCTTTTAGTTTTTTTTTATCAGCTGTTAATGCTCCATCTTTTCGTGAGCGGCAAGGTCGTTGACCATATGAGCTAAGTATATAAGTGTAAAAGTACGTCACTTGTAATCAGCTGATTGTTTTATACACTTAGAGAAATGTGCTTGCATTTTAGGTTTAAATCATAAGTATCTCTGTAGCTTTGAGGTTAGATGCTACCCAATTAGAGATAAGCATCATGAGTTGAATTGTAATAAATATTATATAACATGGAGTTCTATCTATTTGTTTTGGTCTGATTTCATAAGTAGTGTGGGCAGTCAGTTGGGGCTCTATAAACACCTTAGAGCCATGGTAGGGTGGGTTAAGGGCAGCCGTCTACATCCTCTGCGCGCTGCCAGGTATGGGGTCTTCCAGGCGTAGGTAATGGTGCTGAGGCTTCTCGGTAGTTTCTAGAGTGTGCAAGTTATTGTTCGTGACATGCCCCTAAGTTAAAAGATGTTGGCTTGGTTTGGTGTGAGTGTTTGGAACCCTCCCTCAGGCTGAAGCTCCCGCGTAAATGCCAGTGCACACACCACTCATGACAAATATGCATTGCAAGCCCCATTAAGTGCAGAGCCTGAAGGGGCTTGTAACAAATGGCGCCCGAGCAGGCACCCTGCAATCACGCTACGAGGAGTACCTATCTTGGTCTCCTTACTTCTTGTGGTCTCCTTATGAAATTCCCTCTTGGAATATGTTTATGTCCTTCCGGTTTGAAACACATTTTTTTATCAGATTTCTTATTATTTTATAATTCTTTTTGAGCCAATCGTTCTGGAATCGCAAAACTTAGGACCAAAAGTCGTCGTTTTGACCAGGTCAATTGCTGGATAGTTTTTGCAGATTTAGTTAGTTAGTGAAAGTATGAAAGTGCTGACGCTGGAAATGCAGAGTCCTTTACGGTTTTATGCTCAGGGATCTGACCGCTGACGCTAAGGTTCATATTAAATGCTTAACTAAAGCAAGGGTGAAGTTTTCAGAGTTTGGTTTTGTTGGGGATTTTATAGCATCTGGAATTGTGGTCCTAGTTCGACTTAATGTCCGCTAATCAACCGATAGCTAGTTACCTGACAATTCGCGAATTTCTGACAAACATATTTCTCCCAAAATCCAATTTCGAGTTTCTTTTTCTCGTTCGATGATAAAAATTTTTTTTGTTTTTCTTCTACGCCGAGAGTTTTGAGTACCTAGAATACTTTCGACTTGGAATGCCCCTACCAAACTGACTGCCACACAACTCGGAAGTCAGACCAATTTTGATGATAGTTTTTTTTGCTTTAATTCCTTTTTGCGATTTTGTTTATTGCTGCCGCTTTGATTTTGAAAAAAAAAAAAAAAAATTATAATTTATATAGATTTTTGTTTGGACTCAGAAAATAATTATCACTGTATCTCAAGCTAGTATGAGTAGATCCATTTCTGTAAGGTTATAATTCTAAAATTATATCGTTATACCCATCTTTACCCATCATCTATTCACATACATAATCGCATATACGCATGGGTTCAAATACCTTGACATACATAATTTTATCTATTTAACGACTTTTTTTTTTGCCACGTCCGCTGTCGATACTAGAATCGAGGATCTTTCTTCTATACCCCTAAAACCCTGCTGTCGATTTTAGATTTCTTTTTGAAAATTTTTTTTGCTTAATCAAGATATTAACATTTTATTATTTTATTATATATTTTACTACTTTTTTTTGCCTTATCTATGCACATAGATCGAATATATATGTATGTGCTTAGATACCTTTATATACTCTAATTTTTTTATTTAGATCTCTGGATTCCCTTACCCCTAGATTGAAGATTTTGAGAATTGGTTTATGTATTTAATGATTTTTTTTTGCTACATTAAAATTGTCTGCCGATAATAGAATCGAGTACATTTTCTTTGCTTAACTACCATAAAATACACTATTATTTACCTACTTTATATTCAAAACTTGAATTCAGCTTATTTTTCAATTTCCTTTGTCAACACTGGAATTGTGCTTGCTTTAGAGGTTCGATTTGTTGTTAGGATTCCTACTTGGTTGTAGTTGCCGCTTTGATTGTTTTTTTTTTTGATTTTTGAATTTTTGTTTGACCATGGCGCAAAATCAGGGTCCAGGCTGGACGCCAACGCAGGGCAATGACTGCGTAGTTTGCCAGGAAACTCTCGAGGAGAATGATGAAGTGCTAACCACGGCCTGCCCTCATCATTTTCATCGAGCATGTCTTTTGAGCTGGTTGAAAAAGAATTCCACTTGTCCCCAATGCAGAGCTAAGTGCACTAGTAAGGATTTTAGGCAAAACCCATATGACCTTCGGTCCAATAAGAATTCAGGACCACCTAATAATGAAACGGAATTGACTGGTGACGGGGCAATTGGCTTGCCAAACTCTGTACAGGTGGCACAGGCCAGCAATAGAGATGAGGAAGGCCGGGTCCGGAACATTGTAGCGGCTGTGATTGCAGCTAGGCAGGCCACCTTAGTAGATGACATTGAGAATAGAGTAGCACACCTGGTCGAACAAAGACTCGAGAGTACCCTTGCCAGAGTCTTAGCTGGACTCAACTTGAATGGGGAAAATCCAAATGCGCAGGCCGCTCCACCAAGAGGTAACCATAGCCCAATGGCTAACAATGTCCCAATAGGTCCACCGAACAACCATTCGACCGGATTCGGGCCTAGGGACATCCCTAATTTGGCCAACCACACCAACCAAACGTTCCATCGTGCGATTGATCAGTTTCGATTTAGCGACATGTCGAGTGTACCGAACTCTGGTAGGATCGCACAGCTCATTTCGAGTTGGGGCGTTACATTCGACGGTTCTGCACGACTGTCGGTCGACAGTTTCATCTACCACATCGAATGCCAGGTGATCGATACACTCGGCGGTAATTACAACTTGCCTTGCGAACACGTACAAAGCCTGTTCACGCACGATGCGAAGGATTGGTATTGGAGATACCGACGCTCAGTAGAACGTGTTACTTGGACTTCCCTATGTCAAGCCCTCAGGACTAATTTCCAACAACACAAAAGTGATTTTGAGTTGAAGGAGCAAATTAGAAGCAGAAAGCAGGGTATGACCGAAAGTTTTGACGAGTTCAGGAACTCTGTTCTGAAGTTAGCCGAACCCTTACAAGTCCCCCTAACTGAAGCTGAGCTCATAGAGATCCTGCAGCATAACCTGCGTCCCCGAATTCAACAGCAATTGCTATATGTACCCATTAACTCGCTCGCTGAGCTTCGCAGGCTTTGCCTGAAGGGCGAGAGCCTAGCAAATGAAATAAGTAAGTCGAACAATTTGCCGGCAACCGGAACCACACGACCGATCCAGCGTCGATTTGCCAACGAGCTCCAATACGAGGAGGATACCCAGGAAGATGTAGAGTGCGAAGTGGACGAGATGATTAGGCGAACCTTTGATGCGTCGAAATTGGTTTGCTGGAACTGCAGATCCGAAGGTCACCGGTATATGGATTGCCTGGAAGAACGAGCGGTGTTTTGTTACGGCTGTGGCAAGGCGAACGTATATAGACCAAAATGCGAAACGTGCTCGGGAAACTCGAAAACGAGCGAGGCGTCCAGGTTGAACCCTCGCAAAGACCAAAAACCCAAACCCTAAATCCCTCAACTTTGCGAACAGAAAGCAAACCCTCGATTTTGAAACCCAAGAACGATGATAACCTTGTCAAACCCCGTACATTTGCCTATAAAATTGTCCCTTACGAAGTCCGTCTGCGAAATTACAATGAAACCCGAAACCGAATCTTTTCCGAAGTCAATACAGTATCCGCCTGTTTGAATCGTTCGTCCGTCCATATGCGAAGATAATGATTGACGGCTTAGAGTACTTGGGATTGCTAGACAGTGGAGCCCAAGTCTCTTGTATCGGATCCTCCCTTGCCGATGAGATTTGTAAGAAGAAGAAGTTGCGAGAACACCGAACATCTGTTTGTACCGCTGACGGTAAATCGCAAGTGGTTTTCGGTGTTGTAGACTTAGAAGTAAAATTCGAGGATAGGAGTCAATTGATCTCGTTCTTCGTTATTCCAAGCCTGTCCCAAAAAGTTATTTTAGGGGTTGATTTTTGGATTACGTTCCGAATAGCGCCACATATTATTTCCGAAGTTGCCCTCGAGGCAAAACCCGACGATACGGCCCTTTCCCTAACTGACGATCAACAAGTTCAGTTAAAGCTTGTCAAAAATAGATTTCCGAATTGCGAGAAGGAAGGTTTAGGGAAAACTTCTCTTATGGAGTATGTGATTGAGTTGCAGCCCAATGTCCGTCCGATCAAGCAAAGATACTTCCCAATTTCCCCCGCGGTGGAAAAGTTAGTCCACGCGGAAATAGACGAGATGCTTAAATTAGGTATGATCGAAGAGTCACCTAATAGTCCGTGGTCCAGTCCGGTTGTATTAGTGAAGAAGCCGAATAAAGTCCGTCTGTGTCTTGATTCCAGAAAAATAAACAGCGTAACCGTTAAGGACGCTTACCCCCTCCCCCATATTGATGGTATATTGGTCCGAGAGCTCTCGAGATTATACCTGTTTCACTGTCCCCAATCGTCCGTTATATCGTTATTGTGTAATGCCGTTTGATATCACATTAAATAAAAATTGATTTTTCTGTCCCATCAATGAATATGGATGTTTCATCAATGCTTTTTTGATAAATGACTATTGAAATGGTATCCATATAAACTATTGATAAATTCTAAATAGTTTAAAAAAACAAAATTTTATATAATTTGATATCTGGTTTCAGTGAGACTCGAACCATGCTCCTCTGGCACGTTAGCCCAGTATTCTACCATTCGGCTACGGCATGTTATACAATTTTTAGAAAAATGTTCATCATAAGAAATTCAAAAAAATTTGAATTTAAAAAAACCGCTCCAACAAGTTGTAATATTGTTAGAAAATCCATAGTAAAAATTATTGAACTATTATGATTATGCGTCCCAGAAAAATTTATATTTCGTCCATATATATTAATACGCTGTCTCTACCATTATTACTATGTAGTAAATATGGATATGGATATACCGACAATAGAAATTCATATCACGACCATAGATATGCACATGCCGTTGAAATATATTAGTATTCTATCCATAAATATAAAAAATAGTACATCATATCGAAATGGTTGACTTATCATTTTACTTTTTATTGGGAGCAAATAATATTTGATAACTCGCTCATTCTGAATGAATATTGCATCAAACTCGGCGCTATCAATAGTGATATTGTCACAACATTCAATGCATTTCTCTCAGTGCTATATTATGCAAATTAGGAACTCTTGATGATAATCTTTTAGACCGAACTGACAAACTTTCATTAATACGCAGTGCCATCGGGGAAAATATCAAAAAGGCCTTCGAATGTTCGGCAAAAAGATACAATTTGCGAAGTTGTGTCGAAAAATTTAAAATAGGCGATAACGTCTATCGTAGGAATTTTGTGTTGAGCGATGCAACGAAGAAATTCTGTGCCAAATTTGCCCCAAAGTTTATCAAAGCCAAGGTTGTAGCACAAAAAGGCAATTGTATGTATGAGTTAGAAGATGCTAGTACTGGAAAGCGCGCAATTTACAACCAAAAGGATATCCAAAAAGATAGGGGGAAGTTACCGACTGCAACAACACTCTAAGCGGGGGGTATATGTACCGTGGGTACATACATGCATTTTTATCAATTAACCAATAAACCTAATTTTCACTTTATTCTCCCCTTTCCTTATTTTGTTTCACTTGGAAGTTTTTCTTCGTGACACCCTGTGTTGTCACACCCTGGTCTAAACCTAACTTCCGTCCAGCTGTCACTCATTCCATATGATTATTGATGCAAGTACTATCGATTGTCAATAAACCAATTTATACCACATGGGTCTCGAGCTCATATCCGGAGCCGAGATCGTTCTTTTCCCGACGAGCTGCCGTGCCATACACACTGGACTGTCCAGTCTTTAAGTAATAAAGTATTATTTTGTGAAGTTGGTGAAGTGCGCCAAAGTTGTCGCGAAGTGCTATAATCCTACGGCCAACTCTAGCTGGCGGAACAAGCTCCTGGGGACCTTGACTTTCTACAAGGATCACCTAAAATTTGGTAAGAAACTAGATTAGTTTCTCATAAGAAGTGGTGGTGATTAAAGTGAAGTCCCATTTTCAGGCTAAAACCATAGAAACCTTAAAAATCTACGTGAAGTGCAGTGGGTGTAAGCCAGTGTGTTGCGGTCTTGGCAACCTGCCAGCTAAATTCCCACCAACATCTCTACGCCCGCCGGCAGCCAGTGGCCGGAATTTTCCCCTTAAGTGATCCTGTGGTTGACCTACAAAAGAGAGATCAGCGATTTACAATATCGACAAAATTCTATCCATTTTATATATTTAACCAAAGGTGGCAGAGGCGGCTTGCCAGTTTCCAACTAAACCTAACCTAAAATAGGAAGTTCAATCAAAACCTCTAAACCCCAATTGTAAAAATTATAAACTATACCATTTGTTAGAAATATGTACCTATGACTATAAATGTACCGACTTATGTACATAAGTACTTACCTTAGACACCAATGAATTTCTTACATCATTAGTTAGCGTAGAACTTACCTTAAGTTACCTTATAATATCCTTGAATTACGCATATACATATACTTACCTTTGGATCCCAGCGATTCGAGATCACTAACCCTAATCTAAAAGAAAAAAAGAAAGTGGTAAAAGAAATCCCCCCTTACTATCAGTTAAATTGTATAAATATACCTATATGCATAAAGAAAGATACAAGTCGTACTTACCTTAACCTAAAATGAATTTGTAAATTAATGAGGTATAAATTAATACTTACCATCACAATTTACCCTAAGATACATTAGTAGTAAAAGTAAATACCTATCAGTTATACTTACCATCATGCTAGCTAAAAGATCATAATAATTAAGATAAGATTTCATTAACGTAATTTTCCTAGATTCAAGCTAACACTTCATTTACATAGTTATATATGAACATATTTATGTACATACATAAATAATTTAGCATATGTTTAGCTCTCAAACGTGAACTAGCTCCACATAAATGTTACCAGTTGACATTTCATTTAATCTGCGCTCACTCTTAAACCAATACAGTATGAGTTTAGCAAGATTCCAGGGATTCCCTTAATTGAAAGTTCTTGCTTAGTCAACTTTCAGTTTTAGTTATATTTTTTTTTGCTCCGATTCATTTTGATGGCGGCTACTTGCTCATCTCTTTCAAGCGACCTTCGCTTATCCCATATACAGTTGGGAGCATAAAAATAGCCCCACTTGTTAACTTTTGTTAATTTGGTTGGATAAAATCATGCAATATTCAGTTTACTAATTATCCGCAAGGGCAACTCATACCTGCGATCGCCAGCCGCTACGTACTCACCAAGCAAGGAAGGCCTTCGTCGCTTCGTGGGACAACGTGAGATTCAAACACAACAAGTAAAAACAAAACAAGTAAGTCAACTTAATGAATTTTGTCCAGCAACCATTTTAAAATAGCATAGAGAAGTTGCCTAATCACTCAGGTGGTTACCCTGCAGTCAAGCCAACTAGTCCGAACTTCTTCGAAGCTGACGCAAACTTACCAGTCAAAAACTAATAGGAAAATACTAGTTTCCATTGTAGTTCCAAAAGGAACGAAATTACTTTTCGGTCTAATGATACTATTATTGCACTAGTCCGAAGAAGATTGAACAATCATAGTCCAAATGTAGAAATACTTTCATTAACCCCAATTTATGCAAATCGATGATTTACTTTGTTATTTGTACTTTTTTCATTTTTTTCCAGAATACAATTCGTACAAGCCTATACCCCATTTTATGTAGGTATAGAATTACTATCGGACTGGTATGATTTTAACCAGAAAAGTATTGTTGCATACTGATATGGATTGTACCATTTGTGAGTAGTTTGATTTCTAGTGTGTTTTCTGACTAGTTAGTGGTTTCACTGCAGGGTATATGCCTAGCTCATTATGTAGGCACGTATGTAGATGCCATGGTTAAATTGTGTTTTTTTTTGCTCCGATAACTCAATGCACATTTGGGCATACAAATATGCATACATGTGTAGAGAGCATTTTCTACGTGAGTTTTCTTGCATACACAATTACATCTATATTTTTTTGGCGCATGAGTTTTGGGATCGCTATTTTGCAAAACGATAGCAAAGAGAATATATCAACAAGAGCCGTCACTCGTTATAAATGCAAGGAAAAAGATGGATGCCGTTTTCTTTCAGGGTTTCGGTAATTTTGTTTTCCTCAGTTTTGTAAATTCGACAGCTGGTAAATTTTTGTTTCGACTCTTGTGTTATTTCAATTATCGTCTATTTTCTTTTACACATTTTGTTTTGATTAGACAATAACATATTAAATTACCGAAACCCTGAAAGAAAACGGCATCCATCTTTTTCGTTGCTTTCATAACGAGTGGTGGCTCTTGTTGATATATTCTCTTTGACGATAGGTAAAGAGATTGATCTTCTCTTTTAGTTTTTTTTATCAGCTGTTAATGCTCCAACTTTTCGTGAGCGGCAAGGTCGTTGACCATATGAGCTAAGTATATAAGTGTAAAAGTACGTCACTTGTAATCAGCTGATTGTTTTATACACTTAGAGAAACGTGCTTGCATTTTAGGTTTATATCATAAGTATCTCTGTAGCTTTGAGGTTAGATGCTACCCAATTAGAGATAAGCATCATGAGTTGAATTGTAATAAATATTATATAACATGGAGTTCTAATCTATTTGTTTTGGTCCGATTTCATAAGTAGTGTGGGCAGTCAGTTGGGGCTCTATAAACACCTTAGAGCCATGGTAGGGTGGGTTAAGGGCAGCCGTCTACATCCTCTGCGCGCTGCCAGGTATGGGGTCTTCCAGGCGTAGGTAATGGTACTGAGGCTTCTCGGTAGTTTCTAGAGTGTGCAAGTTATTGTTCGTGACATGCCCCTAAGTTAAAAGATGTTGGCTTGGTTTGGTGTGAGTGTTTGGAACCCTCCCTCAGGCTGAAGCTCCCGCGTAAATGCCAGTGCACACACCACTCATGACAAACATGCATTGCAAGCCCATCTTAAGTGCAGAGCCTGAAGGGGCTTGTAACAAGTGGGCGTGGCACCGCCTACTTTTAATGGAGGCATTTTTGAAAATTCGACTGGTCGTAGCTTTTAAACTGATTAAGGTAGAACGATGAAATTGGGCACAAAGCATACTAGTATCGTTGGGAGTATACCTGATGAAATTGGATAAAATCGTTTTCCACCACGCCCCTTTCGATATCGAAAGCTTAGAAAATCATCTAAATTAATATCATTCGGTAACGGAAAGGGCTAAAATGATACAGTTTGGTGGGATGAACCCCTTAGTCATTCTATTATGATTTTTTGATAAATTTTTAAAAATGGGCGTGGCACCGCCCACTTTTCAGGGAGGCATATTTGAAAATTTCACGGGTCATAACTTTTAAACTGATTACGGTAGAACTATGAAATTGGTACGAGGTATACAAGCATAATAGGGAGTCTACCTGACGTAACTGGACGCTAATCGCTTTCCGACCACGCCCACTTTCGATATGGAAAATTTCGAAAATCATATTAATTGACATAATTCGGTAACGGAAATGGCAAAAAGATATAGTTTGGAAGGATTAACCACCCAATCATTCTATTATGATATTTTGATAAATGTTTAGATGTGGGCGTGGCAACGCCCACCTTTAAGGGAGGCATTTTGGAATAACGACTGGTCAAAAGTTTTGAACTGATTACTTCAGACTCATGAAATTTGGCACAACATATTACTAGCAATATAGGCAGTATACCTGATGAAATGGACGAGATCGCTTCCCGACCACGCCCACTTTCGATATGGAAAATTTCGAAAATCACATAAATTGACATAATTCGGTAAGGTAAATAGCTAAGATAGTAAAAACTTTAGGTAAATCCTCCTAGGGCTTATATCATTGTTATCCCGTTCTGAAAATTACCGCTGGGTATTTAATGTTCGGTTCACCCGAACTTAGACTTCCTTACTTGTTCAATTTAGGCTTGGTTTTTCAGTGCAAGTTTAAACCACAGACAAAGTTGACTAGAGTTTGTCTCATAAACTCGCACTAAAGTTTAAACTTGCACTGAAAACCCGGGCCTTATGTAACAATCTCATCTGTCGGTTGTTTACGAATTTTTTTATTTAATCTCTTTTTAATAAAACGTGGAATGGCCAATACTTTACTTCTTCGAAAATATACGATAGTTTCTGCGGTGTTTCTTAATGAACAAAATTTTTAAAATGTACATTATCTAAGGAAAAAGTACGTTGTATTTCAGTAATATTTCTAACGCTGCATTTCCTTTTTCAGACGGATTTAGGTTAATTGAAAGTAATTTGATAAAATATTTCGAGGAAAAAAATGTTGTGAGCATTTTGGATCACAATGAATTCGACCGCATTTTTTCATGTAACGTAATGTAGTGTTCATGGTTCAGGTTTTAAATGCTGCGGTTACCATTTTCGGACATACATTTCGAAGATACGTTCATGCATTTCTAATGCATTTAGCTGCAATTAGTTTAGGTTATGAGCATGTTTACAAAAAGTCGAACTTTTTGTTATACACATGGTCTGTTTATATTGTTTCACAAGCATCACTTTAATTGTAGTTTCACTTTTTTTAATTTTATTTGAACACACGCGCGCGAATTTGCTAGTTTTTTCAACAAAATACATTTTTTAATTGTTTACGAATGGCAGAGAATGGAACAATGCCAAGAAAAAGTCACTAGTGATGGAACTTTTTTAAGTTCGAAACGATTATTTCGTAGAAGAATACAAGGTGTACATGTGGATTAATAATGTTGTTAATGCCAAAATATTGTAGCATTTAGTTGCTTTTGGTGTCAGAATTTTGTATGGAAAATGACAAAATAAATCCGGCGTTTAAGCTTAATGCTAAAATGCAAAATGCTGGCTCATCATGAACAGGCAATAACAGTCCAAAATTCAAAATAGAAGAAAATGTATTTTCTTCGAGCATTCCCAGTCTATTTATCAAATAAATCATAATATTAGTAGAGTTTGTAGTTATGTCTTTGCTCAGAGCCAAAAGTTCTTTGTAACGTAACAGTCTTTTTAATTCGAACTTTCACACACCGATTTTTCTAGGGCTAATCTTGTTTCACAAAAAATCTCTACAACAATACTTAATATCCATTAACCATTCTTCCGAAATCGGCAAACAAAAGTTTTTAATTTGCAAAAAAAAAAGTTTGCCTCATACGAAATGCATCGTCTTTTTTTGTAATATGCACTGGGAAAAAATGATTATAGCGGGAAAACTAAACTGATAACATACTTTTGATGGAATTTTCCAACACCAACGTTAAAGCAATTCACCATTAAATGCACATGAGTTGACAAATTTAATCAAAATGCACACAACAAACAAAACAAACCTTGCAAGAAGCGACTACAACTGGGACAACGCTGCAGCGCGCTGTCAATGCGCTGGAATAAGAAACGCAGCCGGAGGCCGATCAGCTGAATACTCGGCCATAGATCAATTGATGGGCGACTCTTTTACTCTCAAATATCTCAGCCAGTATGGCAGTGCTGCCAAGTACGTAAACGAGTTCCTGGGCAGATACACAGCTGTTCCAGGAATTACGCCAAAAAAACGATGCTGCCATACAATTGTGCAGCGAAAAACTACTCGAAAATGGGAAAAGGTGTAGTTGAGTGAAAATCATCAATTTCCAATAAGAAAGGATGCTGTATTTCATATTTGTAAATATTTATTGCGGTAAAAGTGAAAAATAAATAAATAAGTAGGTTATAAAGGGAGAAGTAAATTTTGATAGAACGAGAATTTTCCGACATTTATCGGGGTGAATATGGTCGCCAGAATTCACTCTACCTTATGGAGCTAGGTCAAATTGTGAGAACTAAGCATGCGCACACATAAATGCATGCCAAGGCGTTTATAAATGTTTAAATAGAAGAAAAGAACCTAAATTTATTATTTCTTAATTTTATTTACTTTCGCCTATGAGTTTTCCATATCACACACCTAGATGTAAAGGGAGCTAACTAAAAAATTTAATGTAGTTTTATTTAGTACGTTTTGAGCCTTCAAACGTTCATTTTAATAAAAAAAAAAAAACAGCTTTAAACCGAGTCGTTCTATACCATTTCCTGTTATCTTTGTTTACTTTTATAAGTTATAAAAACATAAATTTTATTTAGCATTTTTCTTACATTTGATATTACAATTTTATATATTTATGTATACATATGTCAAAGACATATTGTTTTTTAGTTTTATAAATATAAGAATAATTCACACTTTAATGTTTTATAATTTTGATGACAGAGTTTAGATATATAAGTTCATTAATTTCATGTTAATTGAAAAAGGATACGAGCGCGTTCGATTCGCGTTGCACGAGTACTCGTCTAACACTACTCATGTTTCTTATTCCCTTTTGTTCTTCTTTGTTTTGTCAGTAATGGTCTATTTCATTTGGAGGTGCCAGATTGTTTGACAGTTCGGCCCTTTCTGATAATGACATCGCCCCCGATGTCTGTAGGATTAGCAAATTCGTTGTCAGATGGATCATCTTCACTATCGTTTGATCTATCGTCGTTATCGGGTGTTTTATCATTGTTGAAATAATCTAGCTCTGGTGGCATTGAGCACCAAGGTTTCAACTTGTCTGCAGTATAAACGGATGTAAATTTCTGTTGGCTTTGTTGCATGCCATCGATGTCTATGAGAAGGTAACGATCTTTCCCTAACACTTTTGCGACCACATAGGGACCACGGAACTTTGGTTCGAGTTTGCGTGACTCCCCTGTAGCATACGGTTCATTGTGAATGACCACAATATCGTTGACATTGTAAGTAGAGGGCGCTTTGTGCTTTTTGTCGAAGCGCTCCTTCCACTTTTCTCGCTGGGTATTAATTGAGGTCATGGCATTATTCCGTTTTTGTTGAATATTTTCGATATTATCATCGTCGATTATTGCGGCCATAAGTTGATTATGAATAATGTCGTTCAATTTAAAATCAAAGATCAGCTCATTGGGTGAATACCCAGTTGTCGAATTAATTTGTGAGTTGACTGACCACTGTAGATTACGCAGTTGGTCATCCCATTCCTTCGGATTCGAAGACGTTGTATAGTTAACAAATTGTTTGGACGTGAACGCCGTTCCACGGTCCGTGACTACTCGACCAGTGAGACCGAAATAGCTCGAGATTTCATTTAAGGCTTGTATGACAGGTAATGCTTTCGTACTACGGACTGCTTTCACTACGATGTACTTTGTAAAAGCATCACTAATGGCAAGGACGTGCGTGTTACCGTGCATTTTCTTAACAAAAGGTCCCAAGTGATCCATATGTAAGAGTCGGGACGGTATCGGTTCGGCTGGTTCGACGTACAATACACCCTCGGGTTTACCCCCTTTCGCTTTGCCATAGTAGCACTCTACACAAGATGCTACATAGTCCTTAACGTATTTTCGCATTTTTGGAAACCAGAAGTGTTGTGTTATACGTTCAATGGTTTTCTCAATACCGAAGTGTTCGAAATCATCATGGCAGTACCGGGCTACATGCCATCGTACCGCTTTTGGTACTACGTAAAATAATTTATTATTTAGTCGTCGATATAATCGGTTTCGTTCAAAAGAATATTTTTTTTGTAGTTGATTCGTTTGGGTTGACTCGGTCTCACCCCTCAAAACTGAAATGACTTCTCGTATGTATGGATCGCGTAGTTGCATCGTTAGTAACCAATCGTCGTCGACTACATCAATGCGTGATATTTTGTCAGGCGGGACCGGAGCACGACTCATAGCATCGACATGAGCCATTCGACTCCCAGGTCGATGTATTATTTCGCAGTCATACTCCATCAGACGTACTAACCATCTTGAAATACGTCGTATTGGTGGCGTTTTAGCCTTTAGGCTCGAAATTGCAGAACAGTCAGTAAAAATTTTGAATGACTGACCCAGTAGATAGATGCGGAAGCGTTGCAATGCTTCCACCACAGCCAATACCTCGAGCTCGTAACTATGATAAGTCGATTCAGCTGGTGTGCAGTGACGGCTAAAATACATTACGGCTTGCCACTCGTCACAATCGCGTTTTGATTTCAGTAGTACTGCTGCAATACCTATACTACTTGCGTCGGTATGCACTTGATGTTGTGCATTATAATCATACAAAACTAGCACTGGTGTATTAAATAGTTTATTTATTAAAACAGTAAACGCGTTTTGTTGAGCTTCGCCCCATTCAAACTTTTCAGCGGAATCTTTCGTTGTTAGTTTTGTTAACGGCCGCGCGATTAAAGAGTAATTTTCCACGAATTTTCTAAAGAATCCATTTAAACCGAGGAAGCGTCGAACTTCCGTTTGCGTCGTAGGTATTTTAAAGTTCTTTATCGCGTGCACTTTTCGATCACCAGGCTTGATACCATCGCGTGATATTTTATGACCGAGAAATTCAATCTCATCTTTTAGAAAACCACATTTGTCTAATCTTAACGTCAAACCGTTTTCTTTCACCACACATAGAAAATCGTTCAATTTACGTATGCCTTCAGCACCTGAATGGCTAGGTATAATTACATCGTCCAAGTACACGATTATTTTCTTCGATTTACACTGTTCAATTAGCTTGGTCATTGCTTCTTGGAACACAGCCGGAGCATTAACGAGTCCAAATGGCATCCGGTTATATTCGAAGTGACCGTCCGTGGTCACAAACGCGGTAAGCTTCTTTGAGTTCTCGTCCATTTCTATTTGGTGATAACCCATTTTAAAGTCTAGGGTCGTGAAAAAGTTATTACCGGCCAACTGCGCGAAAAGTTCATCGATTATCGGCATCGGATATGGTTGTTTTACGGTAATTTTATTTAGTTGACGGTAATCTACGCACATTCGAAACTCTTTGTTTTTCTTTTCAACGAGCACAATAGGCGATGCGTACGGCGAACTTGACGGTTGAATTATTTCGGATTTCAATAAATTCTCGATAATGTCGTTTAGTATGGAGCGGCGCGCGAATGGCGGTCTATACGGCTTCATATTAACCGGCGTATCCGACAATAATTTTATTTTCATTTTTGTTATGCTTGTTTGACCCACCGAACCCGATTCAGTGTTGAAGCATTTATCATGCTTATGTAACGTGTTGTTTAGTTCACCGAATTCACCATCCGTAATGCTAAGAATTTTATTATTTGGTTTTTCGACAACCCACATTTCTTTTCCTTTAAACACGAACTGTTTATTTGCGCCATGTATTACATTGATACCGAGTAGAGATATACGCCGCCGGCAAACGCCGCCGCCGCCGCCGACAAAAGTCATTTTCGACGCGCCGCCGCCGAATAGCCTTTTTAGCGGCGCGGCGGCGGCGGCGGCGCGTTTAACATTTTTTTTTTTATAATTTTCTAAAGTTACAAATTTTTTTTTAATTTACAACACACTAATGGCCGTGCCCTAAATGTTTTAAAAGTGCAGGTATTTGTTTCCTTTAGGGGTCAACTGTTAATAAATTAGCTAAAATTGTGCGGGAGAGCTTAAAAGACGGGATTTGGCCTCAGGATCACGAATCCGGAAGCGCTTTTTTTATTATTTTGAGTTACATATTTGCGATCAAAGTTGTAAGTTTTCATGTGCTTGTAATTTATTTAGGCCGTCCCTAAAAAGCGCTTCCGGATTCGTGATCCTGAGGCCAAACCCTGTCTTTAGAGTCCTCCCCCATAATTTTAGCTAATTTATTAGCAGTTGACACCATTAACTTCGATTTCTTTAATTGTAAAATCAGTTTCGATTTCGTTGACTGCATTACAATTATTTTTCGGCACTATTGTTTTGCAGTTGTTTGTGGAGTGACCCACTTTCGAGCACTTTGCACACCGCTCGCGTTTTTGTGGCTCAGGACAGTTTCGCGACAAATGTCCAGGCTTGTTGCAATTGTAGCAGACTATTGTTTTTGTTTGTTTCTCTTTTTTCACATTCGCCTGTGCCGGCTCTTCGTTTCGTTTTACGACGATCGCACTTTTCATGTATGAATTTGCATTGTTATTGTGCTTGCAATAATTCACTATCGCTCGTAGCACATCACTACACGTTTGGTAATTGTATATCGAAATACATTGCTTGAGCGCATTGTCATTAATGCCATTTATCACGTATTTAATTATTGAGACATCGTCTAATTTACCGCGGCGACCAGTCGCCAACACTCGGTAGTAAAAAGCTTCTGCACTCTCACTATTATTTTGTTTCATACTCATGAGTTCCTTATGAATGTCAGCAGCATTCAGCGAACATGGAAACTCGTTCAAAAATTCATACACAAAATTTTGCCAATAAACAAAAATTTCTGCACTGGCATCTATCCACATTTTTGCTACACCTTCGAGCTTCGTTTGTATTGCATACAATAGGATTTTGTCATCCCAGCTATAAACACTTCGTAGTTGATTTACACGATTTATGAATTGTTCGGCACTTAATGTCTTTTTGCACGGATCAAATGACGGGAGGATTGCAATTATATCGTGCACATCACCGAAAATCGAGAATTTCTTTTTGTTATTTTCGTTGTTGTTGTTGTTAACAATGCATTGCCCTGTCTAGAGTGTATGATCATTCCGAAGATCTTCATCAAGCTCTTCTAAGGGGAGTCCAAGGAAACGTGCAGTTTCAACAGGGTTTGTCCAGAGGGACATAGGGGTTAGAAGAGTAGGTTCAAATGAACAATTGAAGAGATGTAGAGTATCATGGGGGGTCCTACCACATGCAGGGCATGTGTTTGAGATTGTGTCATTAAGTCTGGACAAGTAGGAGTTTAACCTTACACTATATCCAGACCTAAGCTGTGCCAAGGTAACTCTTGTCTCCCTTGGTAAGGTGCGTTCTTCTTCAGCAATATCCGGTGGAGGACTGTTCAGAACTGGGTTCACAGGTAGAGATCCGACAAAAGTATCTACCGACTCGGTGTGGATGTCGGTTAGAGCCCGCTTATGATTCTGCAGATCAAACGGCAAGGTAATATGATGCCGGATCTCATCATAATGTTTACGGAGATGTTTCCTTATGTCTCTCGGGGGCGGATCTATGTCCAAAAGATGACGGTTTGGATGTGCTGGCTTGTGGCAGTTCAGAAGGAATTGCTTGCTCAGCATTTCCGCATGCTCTTTTACATTGAGCAGTTTTGCCTCCTGATGGAGGTGAGGCTCGGAAGACATGAGGAGACATCCCGTAGCAGTTCTGATGGCAGTATTGACAGCAGACTTGTAACTTCGTCCAGTTGGTGTTATGTACATTAGGCGACCATATGGGTGCAGCATAGTCAAAGACTGGTCGGTCAATGGCCTTATATGTAGTCAGCAACGTTTCTTTGTCTTTTCCCCAAGTACTGGCGGCAAGTGACTTGAGGATCTTGTTGCGACCACGTACCTTTGAGACCATTGCAGACACATGACCAGCAAATGAGAAAGTATTTTCCAATGTCATCCCTAATAACTTTGGGTGGCTGACAGTTGGTAGCTTAGTGCCGTCAACGAAAATGTCTAATTCATTTCTCACCTGGTGCGTCCACGTCGTAAAAAGCGTCGCCGTTGATTTAGTCGGAGATATCGTCAGATCTCGCTCTGTGAAAAACCTGGAAAGGTCGCAGAGGTAACCGTTGATTTTATTACAGAGTTCATCAGTATAGGGGCCCTTCCCCGTCGCCATTATTGTACAGTCGTCGGCATAAGAAACGACGGAGACACCCTCTGGTGGTGGGGGCATCTTCGATAGATAGAAATTAAACAGTGTCGGGGATAGGACACCACCCTGTGGCCCCCCTGTCTAATTCGTCTTGGTTTTGATGTTGCGTTTCTAAAGTTGACCGACGCCTGCCGCCCATTCAAGTAATTAGCGGTCCATCTTTTTAACCCATCAGGTATTTGTGTTTCTAATAGATCTTGTATGAGAGTGGCATGGTTGACTGTGTCAAAAGCTTTCGACAAGTCAAGTGCCACTAACACAGTCCTGTGATTTGGTTGGTTTTGATTTAGACCGCTATTTATTTGCGTTGTAATGGCATTGAGTGCGGTGGTGGTGCTGTGCAGCTTACGGAAGCCATGTTGATGATTAGCCAGATGCAGATTTGCGGTGTAATACGGGAGCAAAATGAACTCTAGCGTCTTCACTACCGGCGATAAAAGTGATATAGGGCGATATGAATCGCCTATGTTTGCCGGCTTTCTAGGTTTTAATAATGGAACCACTCTCGCCTTTTTCCATATTTCAGGAATGACGAAAGTGTTCAGTGAAAGATTGAATAGAGCCGCTAAGTATTTGTGTCCCTCCTGGCCTAGATGTTTCAGCATCTTCATGGCAATGCCGTCGGGGCCGATGGATTTTGAGGGCTTAGCCTGTCTGATGGCTTCCTTGACCTCTGAGGCAGTGCTGACAATGGGCGTGTTTTGGTTTTTGTATTTACGCGCCTGTCGCATGGTTCTACGTTTAGCTCTATCGGGTGGGGAATTTAGTACAAATTGTCTACAGAAGGAGTTCGCACATCCCCTAGGTTCCTTCCTCACCCTGTCACCGAAAGTAATATCTACTTTATCCTTGTGTTGTGTTGGATTAGATAGAGCTTTGACCGTAGTCCATAATTTGCCAACACCGTCAGAGAGGTTACATTGCTCTAGGTGTTGTTTCCATTTGGCCAGTTTGTGTTTATCGACCAACCTACGAATTTCCGCGTTGAGATCCCTTATACGGGGGTCTGCGGGATTGAGACTTCGCACTTCATCTCTTTCTCTAGCCATGGCCGCTGCCTCCGCGGGGAAATTTGGTCTTATTCGGGATATTCGACCCGCAGGAATGAAGCGTCTAGAGGCCAAGTCAATGATGTTGCGGAAGTCTCGTTCGCCTTTGCGTACGTCCGTAGGAATGGATAGAGCAGCCAAGGATTCGTCCGTATATGTCTGAAAACTGTCCCAGTCCGCCTTGGTAAAGTTGATGTATGTACCATGCTCAGGTGTTATAAAGTCCGTCGGTCGTTCGATGGTAATGACTATTGGGAGATGGTCAGACGCCAACGTGAGTATGGGTCGCCAATTAGTGTTGTTCAATAGTCCTGCACTTACGATAGAAATATCTGGCGAACTATAGCAGTTACCCGATACTCTCGTTGGGGCGTCTCCGTTCAATGTACAGAAAGCCGTATCATCTATTTGTTCTGCGAGTACATGCCCCCTATTGTGTTGTTATTTTCGTTGTTTATATTTCTTTCAAATGTTTGTGGCAACATTCGCTCTTCTGCTTCTGACATTGCAACATTCGTATTTCGTTACTGTTCACACTCGTTTGTTGTATTGGATATGAATTTGTCGCTTCGTGTCTACAACAAAAATGTTGACCGTTGCCGTTTGAAATTTCGTTGTACCCGATTGTTGCTGGCATTTCACCATGTCGTTGCGCGTTTGGTTGACGTTGACTGCATTTGCGGCAGAGAACACTGGTTGAGGCGCCACTGTTTGCGCACCCCAATGAACGTGTCTGCCACTTGCGCTAGCTGTTGAAATTTGAAATTTCTGCTGCTCTGGATCGTTGGGCAGAGAAAAAGCGTTGTATGGCGTCCATGCTTATGACTTTGTTGGTGTGAAATATGATTTTGGATTTCCATAAAAACGTTGGCCATATACGTCGGCCGATGGAATTACCATATTCGCTTGCCTTTGTACGTTGGGCAAGTAAGTCGATGAGTACATAGGCATTGTACCACACGTTGGTAGCAAAGTGGTTGCTTGTGCACTTGTATATATAAAACGTGGTTCGTTTTGCAAAGGTGCCATTATCGCTGCACTATTTACCGTTGTTTCTATGCACGCACTATATGAAGATGCAGGCACCGTCACTGTAACTGGAGATGAGCTACTCAGTAGCCCGTCTTCATTATGCGTATCTACGATGGACATTGAATCTTCGTGCATGTTCTTGCTTGCATTCGCACTTTCGTTTAAAGCACTTGTGAAACGTTCTTCACTGAAATGTTCGCATAGTCTTTCCACGAGCTGTGGTTTATTACCGGTGGTAGATAAACCGATGTCGCGCAATTTTTTACGTAATTGCTCAACCTTTAAATTAGTGAATTTCGGCATCTCGAATGCATTCAGAATTTACTACACGAAGTTATTTTATCTACTCGACCGACCGACACAACGCATGAAAAATCACGTTCATATGCGCATTTCACAATTTCACGGATTTTTTTACATCACTTTAGACGTAGCACGAGCACTTCTCACTTCTGAAAATATGTCAAAGACATATTGTTTTTTAGTTTTATAAATATAAGAATAATTCACACTTTAATGTTTTATAATTTTGATGACAGAGTTTAGATATATAAGGTTTGTTTATTGGGCTGCTCTAGCTTACGCCAGATTGAGATATTTCACAAAATTGTGTTTAACGAACACTTTTCTTGCTCTAGGTTGCTCTATCTTTTGTTTCATGAGTACGCTCAAAACAAAACTAGAGTAATCCAGATCACAAATTTCTGCTCTAGCTTTTTTTATGGAGTAAGTTAGAGCAGAGAAGCAATTGTCAGTCAGGAAAAAGTAAATTTTTGAAAACTTCAAAAAAATTAGCTTGCAAGAAAATCAATGTGTTTGTAAACGTGAATTTGCATTAACTTTGAATATTTAAATAAAAAAACCAAATAAAAAGAAACTATCGAGATTCAAGTGTTTCATGGCATTTCTGCTCTGAGTTGCTCTAAGTTGCTCTATTTCTATTTTGACAGCTGCCCTGCTCTGCTCTGCTCTAACCTGCTCTGAACTTTTTTTTGGTCAGTAAACAAATCTATAAGTTCATTAATTTCATGTTAATTGAAAAAGGATACGAGCGCGTACCATTCGCGTTGCACGAGTACTCGTCTAACACCACTCATGTTTCTTATTCCCTTTTGTTCTTCTTTGTTTTGTCAGTAATGGTCGATCTCATTTGGAGGTGCCAGATTGTTTCCCACATATGTAATATAGCCCTCTCAGAGAGCCTAGTACACTAAAAAACCTGATTTGTCCCGCCGTTTGCCGAACTGGTGTGAAAACTGGAAAAATTCCAAATTTTAGTTTAAAAATACCCAATTACTTAGTTGTGAGAATTTTTTCCGCTGGCTTACAGCCCAACCTAATATAAACGCGCGCCGTTAGTTTTCTGTCAAATTTGTCTCATGCACATACAACTTGTATGGGAGCAACCGAACTTGAACGCACTGCGTAAAAAGCTAACTTGATTTTTCGGCGTGACTTTTCGATTTGACGTTTGTACACAGGCAAAGATAGTAACGCACGTACATTTATTCCGGCTACAAGGAAAAAAGTCGTGCATGTACGTGCGATAAACGCACGGAGTGCGTCATTTTGATTTCATTCGACCTCGTTATTCAGCATACTGCAAGCGTTTCGCAAAAGGCTCGGGCGTTGGCCGACTGGGTGCCTTTTCTTGACTACTTCGATAAGTGGATATCAGTTTACGAAAGTAAGCATGACATAAAAACCACCAATAAGTCGGCGTAGATTAGGAGGGACCGTCGAAAAATGGACCAGAATATATTAGCCATTACTCGACCATTACGTATTCGGAACGCGACAATATATATTCATTCCTACTTTCATTACATTTTACTCAGTAAAAAATTAGATGTCATAATGTTCTATGCTATAATTTTCACGTTTTTGCAGCTTCGTGCTTATACAGGCTGTACTGATATTTAAAGTGGACTTTGACTTTGACAGATAAGTTCAATATACGTGTTTCAACGAAACTACTTACAACTAGTTTGTGCACCAGGCCCAACTAGTCAGGCTTTTGCCTTTTTTCCATATAAGCAACTGGTATTTTTTACGTGTTGATGTCCTACGAAATGTCAATTGTCAGATTTCGACCAGAACATACCAGTCATCTACTAGTCATGATATACTAGAATTATACTAGTTGTAAAATACTAGGTCGAGGTGATTTCTATAAAATATACTAGTCCCCATACTAGTCCCATATTACTTCAAAAAGTATTGAGTATGATTTCAATCAGAAATGAATAGTCTCATTATTTTCATGACTTGCCCTTTATTTTATCCTTCGCCTTTATTTTCATATTTATTCTTAAGAAAGCAGCGACTATTTGTATTTACCCTAACACGAAAAAGCATCTGTGAGCTATAAGAAAGAAAAATCAAACGAAGCGAATGAATTTAGGCTTTTTGTAACTGGTACAATTTCAACCAGAAAAATACAGTTGTATACTAGTATGGAATGGATATTTCCTGACTAGTATGAATTCAGCCAGAAGATTCTAGAAGTATACTAAAATGAAATGGATATTTTCTGACTACGATGAATTCAGCCAGAAAATGCTAGTTGTATTCTAGTATGAAATGGATATTTCCTGACTAGTATGAGTTCAGCCAGAAAATTCTAGTTGTATACTAGTATGAAATGGATATTTCCTGACTAGTATGAATTTAGCCAGAAAATTCTAGTTGTATACTAGTATGAAATGGATATTTCCTGACTAGTATGAATTCAGCCAGAAAATTCTAGTTGTATACTGGTATGAAATGGATATTTCCTGACAAGTATGAATTCAGCTAGAAAATTCTAGTTGTATACTAGCATGAAATGGATATTTCCTGACTAGTATGAATTCAGCTAGAAAATTCTAGTTGTATACTAGTATGAAATGGATATTTCCCGATTAGTATGAATTTAGCCAGAAAATTACAGTTGTATACTAGTATTTTGCTCACTAGTTTGACGTTTCGCTGCAGGGTTAGAACTCGCGTTCGCAAATATGAACGCATAAAAGGACGAATCGTTAACGTTCGTGTATGCGTATCATTCTCGAATCAATGAAGCAACGTTCTAAACGTGACTCTTCAATAACGAATGCATACACAGAGCCAAAAAATCCTCTTAAAAATAAGAAGATTGTCTCTTTGAAGAGCTGCTAGGCACAAAAAGAGGACAGAAGTCAGAGACGAAGATATTTCCATAGAGATTTCTTCTTATTTTTGGGAGGTAAATCTTTTTAATTTTATTCAAAAGTATACCTTCTTACAATAAATAGAAAACTTCTTAGTCTATTTTAAGAAGACGTTTGCTTATTCTTCTTATTTATGGGAGGTAAATCTTTTTAATTTTATTTGAAAGTATACCTTCTTCAAATGTGTAATTCGACGCTACCAAGCACAAGTACACGATAGCATCATGGTAGAGATCTCCGTTCAGCAGTTAATAATTCTTAGTTCGACTCGCGGTGAAGGCAATATGGCAAGTGCACATTGGTGAGGCAAATAGAACAAATGTATAATTAGACGTTGGCAAGTTAAGTATACGATGGCATGGTAGTATAGATTAGACTAGACATCTGGGTTGAGCGTTAATTTTTTTTTTTAATTTGAAATATTAAAAAGAAAATCTTCTCAATATTATGTGATTTCTCTTTGAAAACATTAATAAGATTTTCTCTACAATAATATGTGATATCTCTTTGAAAACATTAATAAGATTTTCTCCTCTTAAAGAAAAACTATGCTACTTACTTTTGTTCTATTTTATTAGGTGGTTTTCGCTCTGTGTATACAGCGTGGAAACTCGCGACTGCATTCATGAATCAATGGAGGAGTTTTCTTCTCGTCATATATCTTCAGAAGGGAGTAGTCAATTTGAAAACTATTTCTGGAATTTATTGAGATCATTTTGGGACTTTTTCGGGATAATTTATCTTGAAAAATTTCTGAAATGATCCCCAAAAAGGTCCCTAAACGTTCTCTAATAAACCCAACATATGCATTCGTTTCTGATGAACTGAACGAAAGGAGAAGAACGTTTTTATTTTGATTCGCGAACATTTACATGTTCATCATGTTTACTTTTTTTTGCGTAATTTTTACCCTACTTTTTAGGGTAATTTTTACTTTATTTTTATTGCGTAACTTTTACTATATTTTGTAATTTTTACTCCTTTTTTGCTTCTTTTTTGTCTATTGTGACGAATTCGACGATTCCTCGACTATTTTCCCTGAGTTCGATCACTGTACGTTAAATAAAACACTCAGAATCTGCTTAATAAATAGTACGCTTTATTCACTACTAAAAACCGTAGTACAATATCGCGGGTTAATTCACTGTTCAGTACTTCACTGTACAACACTTGAAAATAAACTGATTGATGTGCGTTGTCTTTGCGCGGTTTATATACCCCAGCTGAAGTCTGCTTCATAACCTAGACATGTCTACACATTTCTGGGTTATTCGAGCAACAGTGTTCTCGAAACGTTTATCTATCTTCATCTCCTCTTTGTGTCACATTCGCAAATATGGGAGCTGCCTCTCCCTCTTTCGCTCTCGCGCCATGTACCTAAACAGCTGTAGTTGTCGTAGTGATGAGCGATTCTTGAGAACATTCGCCACACTGCCCTCCACCTAAGTCTGATCGTCCCGATCAGACACATTTCCCGATCCAAACGTTGCTAGCCTCTCCAGGTGAACCACCTTCATTTTGTTTCGTGGTCTTCCAACAGTTTGTATGCGGTAGACAACATCATTTATCCGCTTTATGACTTTATATGGTCCTTCCCAGTTACATTGCAGTTTTGGGGACAAACCTTTCTTTCGTTGTGGGTTGTATAACAGCACTAGATCCCCTTCTTTAAAACCTTCCGAGTTGATTGCTTTGTCGTATCTGGCTTTCATCTTATCGCTCATGATCTTCGTCCGTTGTCTTACAAGGTCGTGTATTTCTCTCATTTCTTCTTCCAAGATGCTGGTTTATTTCCTGGCATTTATTCCTTCATAAGCATTTATCCCAAACTTCAAGTCAGCTGGCAACCGAAGATCATTCCCAAAAATTACTTTTGCCGGAGTCTGACCCGTTGTTTCATGTATTGCAGAGCGATATGCCATCAGGAACAAGGATATGTGAGTGTGCCAATCTTTCTGGAACTTATCCACTACTTTCCTCATGTGCTCTTCCAAGGTTCGATTGAAACGTTCTACCATGCCATCTGACAGAGGATGCAGTGCAGTTGTTCGCGTTTTCCGAATACCCAATGTCTTGCATATTTCTTGGAATACAACCGATTCGAAATTCCTGCCTTGGTCAGAATGTAACTCCATGGGTACACCAAACCTCGCTACCCAATTGTTAATGAACACCTCTGCAATATTTTCTACCTCTTGATTTGGAATCGGGTAAACTTGTGGCCATTTGCTGAAAAGTCCATAACAGCTAGTACGTATTTATTTCCGAGTTTGCTAGTAGGAAATGGACCAGCTACATCCATGGAAATCCTCTCAAACGGTGCACCGGTATTGTACTGCTTCATCTGTCCATGGCTTCTTGACTTCGGACCCTTTGCTTTAATGCACATCTCACAGTTGGCAATCCACTCCGCGATCGACTGCCGGCAACCAACCCAATAGAATCTCTGCTTGACTTTCACAAGCATCACTTTAATTGTAGTTTCACTTTTTTTCATTTTATTTGAACACCCGCGCACGAATTTGCTAGTTTTTTCAACAAAATAAATTTTTCAATTGTTTACGAATGGCAGAGAATGGAACAATGCCAAGAAAAAGTCACTAGTGATGGAACTTTTTTAAGTTCGAAACTATTATTTCGTAGCAGAATACAGGGTGTAGATGTGGATTAATAATGTTAATGCCAAAATATTGTAGCATTTAGTTGCTTTTGGTGTCAGAATTTTGTATGGAAAATGACACAATAAATCCGGCGTTTAAGCTTAATGCTAAAATGCAAAATGCTGGCTCAGCATGAACAGGCAATAACAGTCCAAAATTCAAAATAGAAGAAAATGTATTTTCTTCGAGCATTCCCAGTCTATTTTTCAAATAAATCATAATATTAGTAGAGTTTGTAGTTATGTCTTTGCTCAGAGCCAAAAGTTGTTTGTAACGTAACAGTCTTTTTAATTCGAACTTTCGCACACCGATTTTTCAAGGGCTAATCATGTTTCACAAAAAATCTCTACAACAATCCTTAATATCCATTAAACATTCTTCCGAAATCGGCAAATAAAAGTTTTTAATTTGCAAAAAAAAAAAGTTTGCCTCATACGAAATGCATCGTCTTTTTTTGTAATATGCACTGGGAAAAAATGATTATAGCGGGAAAACTAAATTGATAACATACTTTTGATGGAATTGGTATGAAATTTTCCAACACCAATGTTAAAGCAATTCATTATTAAATGCACATGAGTTGACAAATTTAATCAAAATGCACACAACAAACAAAACAAACCTTGCAAGAAGCGACTACAACTGGCACAACGCTGCAGCGCGCTGTCAATGCGCTGGAATAAGAAACGCAGCCGGAGGCCGATCAGCTGAATACTCGGCCATAGATCAATTGATGGGCGACTCTTTTACTCTCAAATATCTCAGCCAGTATGGCAGTGCTGCCAAGTACGTAAACGAGTTCCTGGGCAGATACACAGCTGTTCCAGGAATTACGCCAAAACAACGATGCAGCCATACAATTGTGCAGCGAAAAACTACTCGAAAATGGGAAAAAGTGTAATAATAAGATAGGACGTCGTATTTCATATTTGTAAATATTTATTGCGGTAAAAGTGAAAAATAAATAAATAAGTAGGTTATAAAGGGAGAAGTAAATTTTGATAGAACGAGAATTTTCCGACATTTATCGGGGTGAATATGGTCGCCAGAATTCACTCTACCTTATGGAGCTAGGTTAAATTGTGAGAACTAAGCATGCGCACACATAAATGCATGTGATATTGACAATCATATTATATAAATGGAATTTTTATGCCAAGGCGTTTATAAATGTTTAAACATAATTTAATGCAAAATTTTGAAAGATAATAGAAGAAAACAACCTATATTTGTTATTTCTTAATTTGTTATTTACTTTCGCCTATGAGTTTTCCATATCACACACCTAGATGTAAAGGGAGCTAACTAAAAAATTTAATGTACTTTTATTTAGTACGTTTTCAGCCTTCAAACGTTCATTTTAATAAAACAAAAACAGCTTAAAACCGAGTCGTTCTATACCATTTCCTGTTATCTTTGTTTACTTTTATAAGTTATAAAAACATAAATTTTATTTAGCATTTTTCTTACATTTGATATTACAATTTTATATATTTATGTATACATATGTAATATAGCCCTCTCAGAGAGCCGAGCCTGAAAACTGGAAAAATTCCAAATTTTAGTTTAAAAATACCCAATTAGTTGTGAGAATTTTTTCCGCTGGCTTACAGCCTAACCTAATATAAACGCGCGCCGTTAGTTTTCTGTCAAATTTGTCTCATGCACATACAACTTGTATGGGAGCAACCGAATTTGAACACACTGCGTAAAAACCGAACTTGATTGTTCGGCGTGACTTTTCGATTTGACGTTTGTACACAGGCAAAGATAGTAACGCACGTACATTTCTGTGGTCACAAGTCATAACCGCCTAAGTCTGTTTTCAATTTTTTCAGGAGAGCAATTTAAAGTTTCAAATCATTACTGCAAATCAGGGTATGCTATTTATTGCTAATGGTTTAATAAATATGCAAGGTGTATCGGTCTTCTTTTTAATTTTGCAAGCAAACTGTTATATTTTTGCTTAATTTCAAAGATATAAGGGGAAACAGCAGTTAGGCTGTTATGACTTGTTGAATGAAACAATTTGAAATGTCTTAATTTGAGTTGGGGCATTATTCCAAATAAAAAAATGTTTAGAAGTGCCTAAGTTGAAATCTTATGTGTAGTTATGCTATTATTCCTTACTTGTAATTTATTAATTTTATTCACTTAAGTCAGTTTTATATAGTAAATCTTGCAATGACTCATAGTAAGTTTATTTATTACTTACAAAAATACTGGAATACAGACATGTAAGGGCATATTTATAGTCATTTTAAGTTAGTTGGAGCACTTTTGACAGATAGCACATATAAAATTGTGTCAAAACGCTTTAACTAACTTAAAATCATATTCTTTTTCGACTATAACTATGCCCCATAGTTTGTAGAAATACAATTAAAACATTTTATTAAAATTAAAAATCCATTTTATTTAATTCAGTTAAAAATTCACATGTACATATTTTTATTATAAATACATAAAAATATTATTTCAAAAATCTTCGTCGCTGTTACACTCCGTCAAATCGGGATGGGTATTAAGCTGATCCATACTTGTAGGAATTCTGTCATAAAATGAGTGAAATTCTGGTTTTATAAACTGTTTCAAGTCCATAAGATCTTTCTTTTTTTCTTTAGAAATGCATGGTAAGTCCTTTATGTTTTGTATTTCTCCAAATCCTTTTACAGAACACCCTCGTTTGCCAACCTTTAAGATTTTAAATGGTTCTTTATTATCTAACGAAGTTTTGTATTGGATTTGGTTAGGATTCTTGGTATAACGAAGCCATCGAATATCATGCCATACAAATTTTTCGCCATCCTCATTGAAACGTTTCCAAGAAAGTTTTGATTTGGATAAGTCCGAAAAGTTATAAAAATCATTTGGCTGCATTTCAATAGTTTGCAATTTGGGTCCAATAGTATTTACGAATTGGTACCAATCTCTTGGGGTCTCAATTTCGACATTTGTTTTTTTTTTCTTTCGCTCAATAAGGGCGTGATCGCTATCGCACTCCATATGTGTATGACCGGGTTCGAGGAATTTGTGGTCAATGTGATCCAATATAGATGCATTGGAAATAAATGAAATGAACATGGCAGAAACGAACGAATTTTTATTTTGCCCTGCGCACGAATCGCTATAAAATGTAACTGCTTTCGTTTCTGCTGGCAACATTTTTAACAATTTAAAAAGACACGAGGAAATTTCATTTCCCCCACGTCTAGCCATAGCTTCGTGCCACATGAAGCATTTTGCTGCATTAGTTGCAAGATCGTGAACCGTTAAATTAAACGTCCATAGTTGTCGTTTGTAGAAACTGATAGAATTTCGAAGAAAAGGTGTTGGTAAACATTGCTGTAAATCGAAAGCAAAACTTTTAATAGTGTTCGATTCCACCGAGCGCTTTTTATCTTGTCGTTTAGATTTATAAGCCAATTCAGCTTTAGCTAGATGAATTTCTTTTTGCTCAATCAATGAAGCTTTTTCATCTTCAGTAAGAGCGATTTTTATTTTGGCAACGTAAGTGTCGCAGGTGCTACAAGTGTCTACCTTAGGTTCTTTAAATTTAATACCAAGAGTTTTGAAAATTTCAGAGTATTTAGAAAAGCTTACTGGATTGCTTACTTTTTCCTTGTAAAGGCGGTGCATAGTGGATAAATTGAGACTAGCATGTAAATACTTTTGAGAAGTATCGCGCCGGTTGTAATGGCTTTCGTATGCAGGGAAACTTAAAATGTGTTCCTTAATTTCATTTTCCATCGAAGCATCAATCTTAGATGTAGGAGTATGCTTGCCTCGATGATCACTAAATTGCATAGACGGAGAACTAATTTTTGAACGACTGATTTAATAAAGCTATCACTTTCATCGAAGCATTGCCTAAAATGCTTTTTGCATACTTTGATTGCATTATTATTAATCTGCAATGAATATTGCATTGAATTTTCTCGATTTCGTTTGCGTCCTGCAGTATTGCATAGGGTGTCACATTTTTTATCCCCAACAGCTACTAATGATCCAATGTACAAAATTCTTTGGTTATAACTTCCCAGAGACCAGTAATGTTTAAATTGAGATTCTATTTGTTCAGTTGTAAATTTCTCATTGCATTTGTTTCTACATAAATCAAACGTTGGATTGCAGGTCCTGGCTTTAACTATCCTACCTAAACGCGTTGTGTATGATTTTCCCTTATTTCTAAGGTCACGACGAAGCTTTTTCTTTGATTTTGATTAAGGTTTCGCAAGACCGTTTAAATTATCAGGCTGGTGAGAAGTTTCTTCGTCGTTTGATGAGCAATCCATACTAGTAGTAGATCGTGATAAATTAAAGTCCGGATCCCTTATGGAGTTGTCTGAGTCAAATCCTCCACTATGAGGAAGGACGTCTTCATGTGCCTCATGACTAAGTTCTTTTGGAGTTTGCAAACCTAGTTAAAGTAAACATTACCCTAGTAAATTTTAGTAATAAATACTTTTAAACTCTGGCATAATCTGCATAAATTTACTAAACTGATTAGATATTCCAGATGATGCCAGAGAGGTGCATAAAATGCTTGCTTACTTTCAATAGGCCTTTCAGGAATAAAGTTTTCTGGTTCGTTAGCATCGCGGTATTTTTGAATGTTGGTGCTGGCATTTTCGACATGAGATGTTCCACTTGTACCAAGAGTGACTACAGTAAAATTGAAAACAATTGTTTAATTTTGTTTGAATAAATTTATACGTTTTTATTTAAAAGTTTAAAAACGACACTAGAAATAAGGTTGGTTGTGCGATAATAACAATTTTTGGCCTTGAGGTCACTCTTTCAATTTTTCAATACATGCAAATAATTTTGATTTGCAAAATAACCTTATTTCATTTAATTAATTTTATTTATGTACTTACCTTCGTTGTTTTGACGCTCTGCTAATGACCTAGCCAATTCTACCATTTTTGCTGCTCTGTCGGACATTTTTATATCACTTTTCACAAGAAATATCAGTTTTAAATAATTGTTATGTAAGCTGCACAACTCTCTGACGCGACTTAACTCAACTTAATGATTCGTTTAAAAAGAATATGTTATTGAAAACAAAAACCTATGTCTACTTAGGTACAGCTTTTTTTGAAATAAAATTTGAAGTAAGAACGTAATTCAATATAATATTTCCAAAAAGTCATGGCTTCCTTTGGAAAAATAATTTAACTTAATTTATGCCAGCCAATGGCGGTTATTGTAATTCGGAATAACAGCCTAACTCAAGATACAAAAAATATATATATTTCGCGCTATGTTTTGTAATAACGACTTAAATTTATATATGTCGTAATGGAAAAAATAAGTTGCAATCTTAAGTTGAAATAGGCTGTTATGCCACACAAAGGAACTAGATTATGAAAATGCTTAACTTGAGCTAGGATACTTTGACGGATAGTTTATGAGTTAGGCTTTTATGCCAAAACAACCAAGCGAAAAAATAACTTAAGCTGTTAGGTTTTTTTTTAATAACTTTTTTCTAAAAAAAGATACAGACATAAAAAGTGGATGACTCATAGATTTGACCACGCTGAACATGCTGGCACTAATAACTAAATTTTGTCCTAACTCGAGTTAGGCGATTATGGTTTGTGACCACAGATTTATTTCGGCTACAAGGAAAAAAGTCGTGCATGTACGTGCGATAAACGCACGGAGTGCGTCATTTTGATTTCATTCGACCTCGCTATTCAGCATATTGCAAGCGTTTCGCAAAAGGCTCGGGCGTTGGCCGACTGGGTGCCTTTTCTTGACTACTTCGATAAGTGGATATCAGTTTACGAAAGTAAGCATGACATAAATAACCACCAATAAGTCGGCGTAGATTAGGAGGGACCGTCGAAAAATGGACCAGAATAAATTAGCCATTACTCGACCATTACGTATTCGGAACGCGACAATATATATTCATTCCTACTTTCATTACATTTTACTCAGTAAAAAATTAGATGTCATAATTTTCTATGCTTTAATTTTCACGTTTTTGCAGCTACGTGCTTATACAGGCTGTACTGATATTTAAAGTGGACTTTGACTTTGACAGATAAGTTCAATATACGTGTTTCAACGAAACCACTTTACAACTAGTTTGTGCACCAGGCCCAACTAGTCAGTCTTTTGCCTTTTTTCCATATAAGCAACTGGTATTTTTTACGTGTTGATGTCCTACGAAATGTCAATTGTCAGATTTCGACCAGAACATACCAGATGAATAGTCATGATATACTAGAATTATACTAGTTGTAAAATACTAGGTAGAGGTGATTTCCATAAAATATACTAGTCCCCATACTAGTCCCATATTACTTCAAAAAGCATTGAGCCTGGACTAGTATGATTTCAATCAGAAATTAATAGTCGCATTATTTTCATGACATTCCCTTTATTTTATCCTTCGCCTTCATTTTCATATTTATTCTTAAGAAAGCAGCGACTATTTGTATTTACCCTAACACGAAAAAGCCCGTCGTGAAGGGTGGACACCTTGCCGCGGTACGAGGGCTTAAGTCGATAGCCACAGGGCTACGCTGCCCTTGTGATCATAGCGCCACCGGTAATACATCACGAGAGAAGCCAAGCCTCTCTGGCGCGGCGACTAAGATCTTCCCCCTCCCAATCCAGGGTGTTATGCGACCACGTGCCCATTGGACGTTTGCAGCCGGGAGGCAAATCGTGGCTGTAATCGAACGGAGCCTCTCTGATACCGGGCCGCCTCGGAGAGTAACTATGGCCTTACCGCGGTATGGGGCTCTGCCGCGGCGGACGACACATTCCCCTTACTCTTCCCTTGACCCTATACTGGCCTTGCCCGGCGAGGGGTCGTTCGAACAAGATGATAAATAATAACAAAAACCCTAAAACTAAAGATACAACAATGCATACTGCACAGCAGAGGAGGAAAATGCTGGAGCAAGCGAGAACGCAACGTCGGAGGACAAGCTCCATTTCTTTATCAGCCGAGAGATCGACAGCGATGGCAACTACGGGTCGATTAGCTCTGGATAATAAGGGGGCAATCCCCAAAGTAAGTACCGGTACAAACACAGTGAAGCCAACAACGGCTGATGCTAAAGTCCTAGTAAGTGCCGGTACCGAAACCAAGTCTTTAACGTCTGTGGCAGTGGTCTCACGACCTGGCCCCAGAGATCCAAATAAGGGAACGACCGCGATGGCAACTACGGGTCGAAATTTACACCAAAAGATATCTCCCAGTCGCTCTGAGTACTTGGACAAAAGAGCGGCCGCGAGGATCCTGAAGAAATACGAGGGTATTTCACAAGAGACGCTATCGCCGAATGCTAGAAAGACTGTGGAGATGGCTGAAGCTATCTTACCGAACCTCCAAAGCGATTACGCGCCAAAGAAGGTTAATGGAAATCCCTTCAAACGCCAGATATCGGACGTGGATTTAAAACCTCACCCGAAGCGGCAGCAACACGCCCCCGTAGTGGGTAAACTCAGCTTTGCTGAAGTAACTAAGGATAGGATCCTCATAGGCGTCATTGACCGAGGTAACGAAAGCTGGGCCATCCCTAGGGACCAGTGGCGGTACGTCCGGAATGCTATCGGTAATGCCCTTCTCGACATTATGGATGAGTCTCCGGGTGCCACGCCGATGGGTTCTGATGCGGGATGGCACCAGGGCCGAATCAAGGTATTCGCTTGCGAGGATGCAAAAACTGTTGCACTGTACAAGGCAGCATATGCAAGACTGGGTGAGATCTACCAAGGGGCAAGAATCGAGGTTGTCGACTGGAAGGACATCCCGGCTCGGCCAAGGGCAAGAGCGTGGATTCCTGCTATCCCAGCTGAACCTGAGAGAATTCTCAGGATGCTGAGGATCATGAACCCGTCTCTCCCGACGCAGGACTGGGGTGTAAATCTGGTCGAGGATGCGGTAGGGCCTGACAGGCAAGTGGTCTTCACCTTGACTAAGGAAGCACTCGAGCCCCTTAAACGGTACAATGGACGAGTGCACTACGGCATGGGTCAGATCGTGATCCACGTATACCGCGGGATGCACAGCGCGCTGCTATTTCGGCTGCACCGGAGGGCTCGGACATCGCAGTGCCGGTAGAGGAGTCGGAGATGTCCGACTCGGAAAGTATGGTATCTGCCACGTCAAATGGCGAAGGAGCAGTGAACAGCTCGGAGATGGGAGACAGCCTGCTAGACGGGGAAGACCTCAACGTCACAGTGATAGCAGCTAGTCCTGAGCGCACCAATGTCAATACTGCCACAGTTAGTAGGATATCGGCTACGCCAAGTCGTGGTCTGAACAAATCGTCGTTGAAAGATAAGCCTCCAGACGAGGTGGAACTCGACGATACGGCGGTGGCAGGGAAGTCTGAGCGCTCTCATGTTGGTGGTGATTCAGATAAACCTGCACAAATCTAAAGCAGCCTCGGCTGCTTTAATCAGTCGTCTCTCCAAAGGCGACATAGATGTGGTCCTCATCCAACAACCCTGGGTCAACAGCTCAAGGATTTGCGGTTTGGGGACTAAGGGTTTTAAGCTAATACAAGCCAGCGAGGGGGGCAGGGTTAGAGCCTGTATTTTGGTTAAGTCTGAGCTGAATAGAAAGGCATTCAACTATACCAATGGTGACGTTACAGCTGCCAGTTTAACAGTCGACAGTACCAGTCTGACGATGGCATCGGTCTATATGCCCTACGACGCCGAAGAACCTCCGCCACAGAGGGAGGTAAAAGACTTGGTGGCAAATTTTTCCCTGGGTCATCTTATTATCGGAACTGACGCCAATGCTCATCACGTCCAGTGGGGAAGCTCCGATATCAATGATAGAGGAGAGTCGCTGTTTGATTATTTGTTAACAACTAACCTAGTAGTTTGCAACGTGGGTAACGAACCTACGTTTATTACTAAAACCCGTAGGGAGGTCATAGATCTCACTATTTGCAGCGAAGGCGCTTATGAGTGGGTCAGAAAATGGCGCGTTCTCGATGAACACTCATTCTCCGACCACCGGTACGTAGAATTAGTTCTAGACTTTTCTGTTGAGCAGCCGGTTATGAAACGCAACCCACGTAACACTAACTGGCAGCTACACAATGAAATACTATCTAGGGACTTGCCAGCACTGCCCCCACAAGTCCCCTCATCAGTAGGGGAGTTGGAGGATCTGGTAAAGACCTTTACAACGGCGCTCTCGAATGCCCTAGAGCAGGCTTGCCCAGTGCCAAAACCACGCGGTAAACATAGGCCGCATTGGTGGTCCTACGACCTGGACTCGCTCCGTAAATCATGTAGGACACAATTTAATAAGGTCAAGAGCCTTGGCACGGAGACTCAATGGCTCGAATATAAAGTTAAACTCAGGGCCTACAAAAAAGCTCTGAGCAGGCGAAGAGAGTATCGTGGAGAAATTTCTGCACTGGGGTCGAAAACGTCGACGATACAGCGAGACTTAGACGAGTGCTCTCAAAAACTCAAACAGCCACAAGCTATTTGCGCAAACCTGACGGATCCTGGACCAGCACGGAGAGGGAAACCCTAGAGCTGCTCTTGAATACGCACTTCCCAGGGAACTTGCATGAGGAACCCCTAGCACCTACAACAAACCTGGCTGTACACATACCCATCACGGAGGAAAAGGTTAGGTGGGCGGTTAAAAGCTTCGAACCGTTCAAGGCTGCCGGGCCAGACGGGATTATTCCCGCACAACTCATAAACACGCTGGAGACATCAGCCAAATGGCTGGTATTTCTCTATACAGCCTGCCTGGCTCTTAGCTACATTCCGTGCTCCTGGAGAAGTGCCACGGTAGTGTTTATTCCTAAGGCGGGGAAGGCGTCTCATTACGAGCCCAAGGACTATAGGCCGATCAGTCTCTCATCCTTTGTGCTCAAACCTTCGAGAGGATAATAAAAGACTACCTCTCCTCTACTATTGATAGCAACCTGATCTGTAGCTATCAGCATGCATACACCAAAGGGAAATCTACAGAAACTGCGCTTCACAGCCTAGTTTCTGTTATTGAAAAATCGCTGTATGAAAAGGAGTACTGTCTTGTGGCCTTTTTAGATATTGAAGGAGCCTTCAACAACATAAGCCCTGATGCTATAAACACCGCTTTAACAAGTCTGGGTATAAGCAGGTCTCTTATTGGACTTATTGATCAACTGCTAAGGGGTAGACGAATAGTTTCATCACTGGGCTCGGTTGACTTATCACGCCATGTCACAAGGGGAACGCCTCAGGGTGGTGTTCTCTCCCCGCTTCTATGGAACCTCACTGTCAACTCGATGCTGCGAGGCACAAGCTGGGGGCGGGAAGGTAGTGGCATGTGCAGATGACTTAGCTATAGTATACAGGGGCAAATTCCCACAAACCCTGTGCGACTTGATGCAAGTAGCACTGAGAGAGGTTTCCTCATGGTGCTCGCGCTGCGGACTGAGCATCAACCCGGGAAAAGTAGAACTGGTCCTTTTCACCAACCGCTATAAGATACCACCGCTAATACTACCAAAACTGAATAACGTGCACCTGAACTTGGCTGACAAAGCCAAGTTCTTGGGCACAGTTCTGGATAGGAAACTAACCTGGAAGGAGAATGTTCTTCAGCGCCAGAAGAAAGCGTGTATTGCACTCTACACGTGCAAAAGAGCCATTGGAAAGAAATGGGGGCTCAGCCCCAAAATATGCAAATGGATATACACTGCAATCATTCGACCAATCATGGTCTATGGAGTTGTGGCATGGTGGCCTGCGCTGAGCAAGGCAACAAACCTTAATCTGCTAGGTTAAGTACACAGATCTTGCATGATCTGTATAAGCGGTGCGTTCAGAACAACGCCCAATGAAGCACTCCAGGCCATTCTTGGCATTTTGCCACTCGATTTGGAAGGGCACCGAGTAGCAGCAGCATCGGCTTTCTTCCGCTGGGCACAGATCGCTGTGCGACCACAACAGTCGGAGATAGCGGTTTTAAAATCAACATTCCCAGCAGGGAAGAATGGGAGAGCACGGATCGGAGTCCCGTCACTCATGGCGGCACTTCCATTTATACTGATGGCTCGAAGTTAGACGGCAGAGTTGGGGGAGGGGTTTATTCAAAGGATCTGAACCTTGAGCTCTCCTTCAGACTACCTGATCACTGCAGTGTCTTCCAGGCTGAAGGTTCAGCAATCATGGACGCCGCGGCTTGGATAGGCCAACACACTATCAGACAGGACATTTTTATATTCAGCGACAGCCAGGCGGCCATCAAATCCCTTGACTCTTACTCGTTCAACTCTGAACTGACGCTCAGCAAGAGATGGCCCAACAGAATCGCGTTAACCTCACATGGGTCCCGGGGCATAGGGACATTGAGGGAAATTGTAGGGCAGACGAACTTGCTAGGCAGGGCACGACCAAGCAGGTTCTTCGCGATAAAGAGCGCTTAGGTATGCCGTTTGCCACATGCAAGCTTATGCTGAAGGAATACACACACCGCCAAGCCAACAAAAGATGGCTGCAATCTCCAGGATGCCGGATATCCAAAGAAACCTGGCCGAAATGGGATGGGATAAAAGATCAAGACAAATTTATGCCCTAGGTTAGGTTAGGTTAGGTTGCAAGGGCGGGACAGAGCACCTGGACTCTGCCCGACACTTAAACCAATTAAGAAGGCCCGTTGTGATACCCTATACGGTCTCTACCCACCTCTATGCCTCAGAGGTGCGAGCGGAGGGTTCTTCCTTAGCGCCAACAACCACCCGACCACGTATAGTCAACTGATCCGCCATCCCTAAACGAGATCAGAGCACTCGGCGTGGTGCTCTAAACAAGCACCTCTAAACGAGTACAATGATCTCCAGAGGGCTGGAAGGGACCAGTGTACTCACGCGGCCGGGCCGCCGTCGACGCCAAGGAAGAAACCAACTCACACCCAGGGCAGGGGATCGAACCACTTCGTGGAGTCAATGCACCTGGATAACGCCTTTATATCTACTTTTGATACCTCAGCGAGGTTTTCGAGAAACGTTGGGCCGACGATATCCAACCGTCGCCTGCTAAGCGCGGGACATTGGCACAGCAGATGCTGAACACTTTCCTCCTCTTCAGTACATCTGCAGCTGCGACAATAATCATTCGACCTTATGCCCATTCTTGCACCGTGCGTGCCTATAAGACAGTGCCCTGTTAGGACCCTTACCAGGGTTGAGATATTCGGTTTGTTGAGGGACAGCATGGAATTTGTACGTCCTTTGTTATAGGAAGGCCAGATTAGCCTGGATATCTCGCAAGTCGAGAGCTCCGTCCAGACCTTGTTTGCTGCATTAATTGTATTTGTGCTGACACTAAATTTAAAAGAGGACATGGGTATGCCTACCAGACTGTTTCCTGGAAGGAGATGGGTGGTGGTACCTCGTCTGGCCAGCTCGTCCGCTCTGCAGTTACCTTCAATATTCCTGTGTCCAGGTACCCAAACAAGGCTAATACTGAAGTGCTGAGCCATCTCGTTGAGAGATCTGCGACATTCAGTTAACGACTTTGCATTGTCGACGCATGAGTTCAGGGCTTTAAGTGCGGCCTGGCTGTCTGAGAAGATGTAAATCCGTTTGCCATTTTGAGGGATAGACACCAAGCTTTTCACCGCCTCGTGTATTGCCAGCAATTTCGCTTGGTACACGCTACAGTCGTCGGGAAGACGGAAGGAGATCTCTAGTCCCAGATCCGGTGAAAAGATACCTCCCCCCACCTTCCCCTCAAGCTTGGAACCATCAGTGAAAAAGTTGATGGCGCCACGGACCGTATGTGGCCTGTTTTTCCATTCTTGTTTAGTTGGTATTGTCACCTCGTAGTTCCTGACAAACACGTTGTTTGACGCGCAGTAGTCAGTATGTGGAGGTATGTTAACCGGAGCGTGATTGCCCAAGATTGAGGTGTGCCCACTTTGTCCGTCTTTCCAGACGCCGGTCTCCCTTATTCGCAGAGCTGTGATCACGGATATTTCCTTCGCCACCAGGTCAAGCGGTGGTAGATACAGCATAGCGTTGAGAGCTTCCGTCGGGGTGGACCCAAGGGCCCCAGTTATGCAGAGTTCCGAACTCCTTTGTACTTTTTGTAGTTGCTTGAGGTACGTACTCTTAGTTAGAGCAGGCCACCAGACTAGCACTCCATAGAGTAGAATCGGGCGAACAATGGCTGTGTAAATCCAGTGTACTACTCTGAAACCAGTGTACTCTATGAAACACCTCCCTGCAGTCAAATTCCGAACTACTCAGCAAACATACTAGTTCATTGACTAACCATTTTGTGGCATATGCCTACCAGTTCGTTGTTGATTAGTTTTAAAAGCAGTCAATGCCAAACTACTCAGCGAAAATTCTAGTTCATTGACTATACATTTTGTGGCGTATGCATACTAGTTCATTGCTGATTAGCGTTAAACCAGTCAATGCCAAACTACTCAGCAAACAATATAGTTTATTGACTATACATTTTGTGGTGTATTTATACTAGTTCATTGCTGATTAGCTTCAAACCAGTCAAGGCCAAACTACTCAGCAAACAATATAGTTCAATGACTATACATTTTGTGGTGTATTCATACTAGTTCACTTCTGATCACCTTTAAACCAGTCAATGTCGAACTACTCAGCAAACAATATAGGTCAATGACGATACATTTTGTGGTGTATTCATACTAGTTCATTTCTGATCACCTTTAAACCAGTCAATGTCCAACTACTCAGCAAAGAATATAGTTCATTGACTATACATTTTGTGGTGTATTTATACTAGTTCATTGCTGATTAGCTTCAAACCGGTCAAGGCCAAACTACTCAGCAAACAATATAGTTCATTGACTATGCATTTTGTGGCATATGGATACCAGTTCATTGTTGATTAGCTTTAAACCATTCAATGCCAAACTACTTAGCGAAAATTCTAGTTCATTGACTATGCATTTTGTGGTGTATTCATACTAGTTCATTTCTGATTTCCTTTAAGCCAGACATTGCCAAACTACTCGGCAAACAATGTAGTTCATTGACTGTACATTTTGTGGTGTATTCATACTAGTTCATTTCTGATTAGCTTTAAACCATTCAATGCCAAACTACTCAGCAACATTATAGTTCTACGCCTAAAAATTTTGTGGTGTATTCATACTAGTTAATTTCTGACTACCTTCAAACTAATCAATTCCAAACTACTCAGCAGACACCTAGCTCGTTTACTATACATTTTATGGATGTTTTTATACTAGTTCTTTGCTGATTACCCTTAAACCAATCAATGCCAATCTAATTAGAAACAAACTAGTTTACAACTATAATTTGCTGGGCGAAATAATACTAGTCAGAAAAATCCTGGTTCGTACTAGTATGCAAGTATGTATGAAACTCGGGTTGAAATCATACTACACCTTTTTCAGTTTATATTCAGAAAGTTTTCTGAATATCAATTGTAATTTTCTGAATGTCAATTGTATTTTTCTGAAAATCAAATGGAAATTCTGTAACTGCATTCAGATCTTTTATGATCCCTCTAGATCTTTTATGATCCCATTTTGGCCAGGTTTGTTTGGATGTCCGGCACCCTGGGGATTGTTGCTACTTTTCGTTGGCTTGACGGAGTGTGTACTCCAAGCCAACGAAAGGCGGCAACAATCCCCAAGTTGCCGGACATCCAAACAAACCTGGCCGAAATGGGATCATAAAAGATCTAGAGGCATTCACGCCCTAAGAAGGAGAGAAATCTTAATATTAATAGGTGTTCTAACTGGGCACTGCCTTATTGGTAGGCACGCAGAAGGGGTGCCCTATCGACGATGCTGTAGGAGCTGCAAAGATGAGGAGGAAGAGGAAACGGTGAAGCACCTCATCTGCAACTGCCCGGCCTTAAGCGGGAACGCGCTTTTTGGGAGTTCCCTTCCTGGATAGTCTAAACCAGACCGCTGGGATTTTCCAAATGGCCGGGTCCCGGGACTGAATTTCCTAGTGCTGGTGGTATCACAACGGGCTTTTCAAAACTGGCCTAAGTGTGCCTCTGCGGCAGCCACTAACCTAACCTAACCTAACCGCATTCAACTGTTTGAACAGTCACAGATTTTTAAATTAAAAAAAAAACTAGGTCCCGCCAACTCATAGGGAAAAAATCAAAGCAGCACACTATAAGTTGGAAGAGAAGTTCGGCAAAAGTCTCGTTAGAGGTTATGACAACCTGTTGGTATATAACCGCCATTTTTTTTTTACGTTGCGGCATAAACTTGAGTATATTGACAACAACAATATAAATTAACTCTACCAATGCTCCTTTAACTCGAGTGTATGGCCCAGCATGAAAGCAGTCTTACTTTGACTCTTTTTGATGTAAAAATAAGACTTAATTTTATCTATATATCATATGTGGGTCCGGAACTCCGCAGTGGACGACTAACTTAACCTTAATTTACCTTACCTAAAAATACAACCCCAAAGCCCCAATTACATAAAACTTTGACAAATGCGCGCCTCGTTTTTGAGCATTTGCAAAAATTTCGCTTCGCTTTACGTTTAAAAAACTTTGTATGAAAGTGGATCCTACAAAGTTGAATGCAATTGGGCCTTCACCTATATAATCAAACTTGACGAACGCGGAATTTGAAAGGAGCCATTGCAAGTAGAATTCAAATTAAAAAAATTAAATTAAAAATACAATAAACAACATAATTTAAAAAATATAGAAAAAAAACTTGTGTTAACTTTACCGAGAGTCGAACTCAGAGCCTTTAGCTCATTTTTGGCTGTGTATGAACTAGTATATCAACTGGTATAATGCTGATGCAGAGGCTGACTAGTATACCAATTGGTATGGTGCTGATGCAGAAGAGGACAATGGCTTTTCTTTTTCTCTTGTAACTGCTTATTTTTTACCTTGTAATTCACAGATGCTTTTTCGTGTTTGAGTAAATACAAATAGTCGCTGCTTTCTAAAGAATAAACTGGTATATTGCTGATGTAGAGGCTGACTATGATACTGGTGCATAGACCGACTAGTATACCAACTGGAATGAATGTCAAATTCGTGGACTAGTATGACAAGTGGTACGATCTGAATGGGCATAATGATTAGTACCCTGCAGTCAAATTCCGAACTACTCAGCAAACATACTAGTTCATTGACTAACCATTTTATGGCATATGCCTACCAGTTCGTTGTTGATTAGTTTTAAAAGCAGTCAATGCTAAACTACTCAGCGAAAATTCTAGTTCATTGACTATACATTTTGTGGCGTATGCATACTAGTTCATTGCTGATTAGCGTTAAACCAGTCAATGCCAAACTACTCAGCAAACAATATAGTTCATTGACTATACATTTTGTGGCGTATGCATACTAGTTCATTGCTGATTAGCGTTAAACCAGTCAATGCCAAACTACTCAGCAAACAATATAGTTCATTGACTATACATTTTGTGGTGTATTCATACTAGTTCACTTCTGATCACCTTTAAACCAGTCAATGTCGAACTACTCAGCAAACAATATAGTTCAATGACGATACATTTTGTGGTGTATTCATACTAGTTCATTTCTGATCACCTTTAAACCAGTCAATGTCCAACTACTCAGCAAAGAATATAGTTCATTGACTATACATTTTGTGGTGTATTTATACTAGTTCATTGCTGATTAGCTTCAAACCAGTCAAGGCCAAACTACTCAGCCAGCAATACAGTTCATTGACTATACATTTTGTGGTGTATTCATACTAGTTCATTTCTGATCACCTTTAAACCAGTCAATGTCGAACTACTCAGCAAACAATATAGTTCATTGACTATACATTTTGTGGTGTATTCATACTAGTTCATTTCTGATCACCTTTAAACCAGTCAATGTCGAACTACTCAGCAAACAATATAATTCATTGTCTATACATTTTGTAGTGTATTCATACTAGTTCATTGCTGATCACCTTTAAACCAGTCAATGTCCAACTACTCAGCTAACAATATAGTTCATTGACTATACATTTTGTGGTGTATTTATACTAGTTCATTGCTGATTAGCTTCAAACCAGTCAAGGCCAAACTACTCAGCAAACAATATAGTTCATTGACTATACATTTTGTGGTGTATTCATACTAGTTAATTTCTGATCACCTTTAAACCAGTCAATGTCGAACTACTCAGCAAACAATATAGTTCATTGACTATGCATTTTGTGGCATATGGATACCAGTTCATTGTTGATTAGCTTTAAACCATTCAATGCCAAACTACTTAGCGAAAATTCTAGTTCATTGACTATGCATTTTGTGGTGTATTCATACCAGTTCATTTCTGATTTCCTTTAAGCCAGACATTGCCAAACTACTCGGCAAACAATGTAGTTCATTGACTGTACATTTTGTGGTGTATTCATACTAGTTCATTTTTGATTAGCTTTAAACCAGTCAATGCCAAACTACTCAGCAACATTATAGTTCCACGCCTAAAAATTGTGTGGTGTATTCATACTAGTTAATTTCTCACTACCTTCAAACTAATCAATTCCAAACTACTCAGCAGACACCTAGCTCGTTTACTATACATTTTATGGATGTTTTTTTACTAGTTCTTTGCTGATTACCCTTAAACCAATCAATGCCAATCTAATCAGAAAACATACTAGTATACAACTATAATTTGCTGGGCGAAATAATACTAGTCAGAAAAATCCTGGTTCGTACTAGTATGCAAGTATGTATGAAACTCGGGTTGAAATCATACTACACCTTTTTCAGTTTATATTCAGAAAGTTTTCTGAATATCAATTGTAATTTTCTGAATGTCAATTGTATTTTTCTGAAAATCAAATGGAAATTCTGTAACTGCATTCAGATCTTTTATGATCCCTCTAGATCTTTTATGATCCCATTTTGGCCAGGTTTGTTTGGATGTCCGGCACCCTGGGGATTGTTGCTACTTTTCGTTGGCTTGACGGAGTGTGTACTCCAAGCCAACGAAAGGTGGCAACAATCCCCAAGTTGCCGGACATCCAAACAAACCTGGCCGAAATGGGATCATAAAAGATCTAGAGGCATTCACGCCCTAAGAAGGAGAGAAATCTTAATATTAATAGGTGTTCTAACTGGGCACTGCCTTATTGGTAGGCACGCAGAAGGGGTGCCCTATCGACGATGATGTAGGAGCTGCAAAGATGATGAGGAAGAGGAAACGGTGAAGCACCTCATCTGCAACTGCCCGGCCTTAAGCGGCGCGGGAACGCGCTTTTTGGGAGTTCCCTTCTAGTCTAAACCAGACCACTGGGATTTTCCAAATGGCCGGGTCCCGGGACTGACTTTCCTAGTGCTGGTGGTATCACAACGGGCTTTTCAAAACTGGCCTAAGTGTGCCTCTGCGGCAGCCACTAACCTAACCTAACCTAACTGCATTCAACTGTTTGAACAGTCACAGATTTTTAAATTAAAACAAGTAAGGAAGTCTAAGTTCGGGTGAAACCGAACATTACATACCCAGCTGTGCACATAAAGTGGGCGTGATCGTTCACCGATTTTTCTTATTTTCTGTGGTGGTACTCTACATAAACATAACATGCCTGGTACCTAGTTTCGTAAATCTATCTCACACCGTTCTGAAGTTGTTAGCAGTCGAATTTAAAAATTGCTTGACTCATAAGTGGGCGGTAAAGAATATGAAAGTTGATGTATGTACCAAATTATATTATTATAGCGAAATTTTTTTTCGATCCTGATCATATTGATATATGGAAGTCTATATCTATCTCGATTCCTTTATACCTGTACAACCAACCGTTATCCTAACAAAGTTATAATACCCTGTGTACAAGTACAGCTGGGTATAAAAAAAACTAGGTCCCGCCAACTCATAGGGAAAAAATCAAAGCAGCACACTATAAGTTGGAAGAGAAGTTCGGCAAAAGTCTCGTTAGAGGTTATGACAACCTGTTGGTATATAACCGCCATTTTTTTTTACGTTGCGGCATAAACTTGAGTATATTGACAACAACAATATAAATTAACTCTACCAATGCTCCTTTAACTCGAGTGTATGGCCCAGCATGAAAGCAATCTTACTTTGACTCTTTTTGATGTAAAAATAAGACTTTATGAAAGTGGATCCTACAAAGTTGAATGCAATTGGGCCTTCACCTATATAATCAAACTTGACGAACGCGGAATTTGAAAGGAGCCATTGCAAGTAGAATTCAATAATTAAATTAAAAATACAATAAACAACATAATTTAAAAAATATAGAAAAAAAAACTTGTGTTAACTTTACCGAGAATCGAACTCAGAGCCTTTAGCTCATTTTTGGCTGTGTATGAACTAGTATATCAACTGGTATAATGCTGATGCAGAGGCTGACTAGTATACCAATTGGTATGGTGCTGATGCAGAAGAGGACAATTGCTTTTCTTTTTCTCTTGTAACTGCTTCTTTTTTACCTTGTAATTCACAGATGCTTTTTCGTGTTTGGGTAAATACAAATAGTCGCTGTTTTCTAAAGAATAAACTGGTATATTGCTGATGTAGAGGCTGACTATGATACTGGTGCATAGACCGACTAGTATACCAACTGGAATGAATGTCAAATTCGTGGACTAGTATGACAAGTGGTACGATCTGAATGGGCATAATGATTAGTATGTCCTGCCGCATAGACTGAGCAGTATGTCAACTGGTATGATTCTGATGTATATATGAACTAGTATGTCATCTGGTAAGATTCTGATGCATATATGAACTAGTATGTCAAATGGTATATTTCTGATGCAAATTTGAACTAGTATGTCAATTGGTAAGATTCTGATGCATATATGAACTAGTATGTCAAATGGTATATTTCTGATGCAAATTTGAACTAGTATGTCAACTGATATGATTATGATGCTTAAATGAACTGGTATGTCAACTGGTATGATTCTGATGCATATATGAACTATTATGACAACTGGTATGATTCCGATGCTTTTTTTAACTAGTCTGTCAATTGGTATGACTCTGACGCATATATGAACTAGTCTGTCAACTGGTATGATTCTGATGCATATATGAACTAGTCTTTCAACTGGTATGATTTTGATGTATATATAAAGTAGTCTGCCAACTGGTAAGATTCTGATGTTCATATGAACTAGTCTGTCAACTGGTATGATTCTGATGTATATATGAACTAGTCTGCCAACTGGTATGATTCTGATGTATATATGAACTATTCTTTCAAATGGTACGATCCTGACGTATATACGAACTAGTATCTTAAATGGTATGATACTGATGTGTATAATAACAAGTATATCAACTGGTATATTCCTGATGCAGAGGCTGACTAGTCAGCCAATTGGTATGGTGCTGATGCAGAGAAGGACAATTGCCATCTCGTAGGACATCGCCGTGTTAAAAATACCAGTTGCTAATATGGAAAAATTACAGAACTCGAACTAGTTGAAGCCGCCTAGCTGACTGGTATTTGATTAGTATAAAACTAGTTAAGTTGACTGCAGGGTATGTCCTGCCGCATAGACTGAGCAGTATGTCAACCGGTATGATTCTGATGTATATATGAACTAGTATGTCAACTGGTAAGATTCTGATGCATATATGAACTAGTATGTCAAATGGTATATTTCTGATGCAAATTTGAACTAGTATGTCAACTGATATGATTATGATGCATAAATGAACTGATATGTCAACTGGTATGATTCTGATGCATAAATGAACTACTATATCAACTGGTATAATTCTGACGCATATATGAACTAGTATGACAACTGGTATGATTCCGATGATTTTTTTAACTAGTCTGTTAATTGGTATGATTCTGATGCATTAATGAACTAGTCTGTCAACTGGTATGATTCTGATGCATATATGAACTAGTCTTTCAACTGGTATGATTCTGATGTATATATGAACTAGTCTGCCAACTGGTATGATTCTGATGTATATATGAACTATTCTTTCAACTGGTACGATCCTGACGTATATACGAACTAGTATCTTAAATGGTATGATACTGATGTGTATAATAACAAGTATATCAACTGGTATATTCCTGATGCAGAGGCTGACTAGTCAGCCAATTGGTATGGTGCTGATGCAGAGAAGGACAATTGCCATCTCGTAGGACATCGCCGTGTTAAAAATACCAGTTGCTAATATGGAAAAATTACAGAACTCGAACTAGTTGAAGCCGCCTAGCTGACTGGTCTTTGATTAGTATAAAACTAGTTAAGTTGACTGCAGGGCTATTGCTCTCTTGCAAGTGAACAACGCGCACGTTGCCTTTTTAACTCTTTCTGTTATATTGTCACTCCAGAGTAGCTTCCTGTCTAGAATAACTCCTAAATATTTGACACTATCACTGAATGCTAAAGTAGTGCCTTCAATTTTTGGTGGTGTAAGGTCCGGAATTTTGTACCTTCTAGTGAAGAGGACCAGTTCGGTTTTCTCGGGGTTAACCCCTAACCCTGATGACTTTGCCCAATCACATATTTTAGATAAGGCTGTTTCCATTAAATTACAGAGAGTTTGAGGGAATTTTCCCCTTGTAATTTATGCCCTAAGGAGAAGAGAAATCTCCATATTAATAGGCGCATTAACTGGGCACTGCCTCATTGGTAGGCACGCAGAAAGACTTGGTGTGCCCTACCGACGATGCTGTAGGAGTTTTAAGGATGATGAGGAGGAAAAAACGGTGGAGCACCTCATCTGCAACTGCCCGGATTTAAGTGGCGCGAGAATGCGCTTTTTGGGAGTTCCCTTCCTGGTCAGCCTACGCCAGGTCACGGAGCTGGACATAAAGGACCTGATGGCCTTCATCAAGTCATCTAAATGGTTCGAGGAGGAGTAACGGTGTCGGTATAGGAAAGTCAGTCCCGGGATTCTGCTATGTGGAGAATTCCGTTAATACCGGGATTTTCCATATGGCAGGGTCCCGGAACTGACTTTCCTAGTGTTGGTGGTATCACCACGGTCCTTTTAATACTGGCCTAGGTGTGCCTCTGCGGCAGCCACTTGAACCTAACCCTAACCTAACACGAAAAAGCATCTGTGAGCTATAAGAAAGAAAAATGAAACGAAGCGAATGAATTTAGGATTTTTGTAACTGGTACAATTTCAACCAGAAAAATACAGTTGTATACTAGTATGGAATGGATATTTCCTGACTAGTATGAATTCAGCCAGAAGATTCTAGAAGTATACTAAAATGAAATGGATATTTCCTGACTAGTATGAATTCAGCTAGAAAATTCTAGTTGTATACTAGTATGAAATGGATATTTCCTGACTAGTATGAATTCAGCCAGAAAATTCTAGTTGTATACTAGTATGAAATGGATATTTCCTGACTAGTATGAATTCAGCCAGAAAATTCTAGTTGTATACTAGTATGAAATAGATATTTCCCGATTAGTATGAATTTAGCTAGAAAATTACAGTTGTATACTAGTATTTTGCTCACTAGTTTGACGTTTCGCTGCAGGGTTAGAACTCGCGTTCGCAAATATGAACGCATAAAAGGACGAATCGTTAACGTTCGTGTATGCGAATCATTCTCGAATGCATTCTCGAATCAATGAAGGAACGTTCTAAACGTGACTCTTCAATAACGAATGCATACACAGAGCCAACAAATCCTCTTAAAAATAAGAATATTGTCTCTTTGAAGAGCTTCGAGGCACAAAAAGAGGACAGAAGTCAGAGACGAAGATATTTCCATAGAGATTTCTTCTTATTTTTGGGAGGTAAATCTTTTTAATTTTATTTGAAAGTATACCTTCTTCAAATGTGTAATTCGACGCTACCAAGCACAAGTACACGATAGCATCATGGAAAACGTCTTAGTCTATTTTAAGAAGACGTTTGCACAGAGATTTCTTCTTATTTATGGGAGGTAAATCTTTTTAATTTTATTTGAAAGTATACCTTCTCCAAATGTGTAATTCGACGCTACCAAGCACAAGTACACGATAGCATCATGGTAGAGATCTCCGTTCAGCAGTTAATAATTCTTAGTTCGACTCGCGGTGAAGGCAAGTGCACATTGGTGAGGCAAATAGAACAAATGTGTAATTAGACGTTGGCAAGTTAAGTATACAATGGCATGGTAGTATAAATTAGACTAGACATCTGGGTTGAGCGTTCATTTTTTTTTAATTTGAAATATTAAAAAGAAAATCTTCTCAATATTATGTGATTTCCCTTTGAAAACATTAATAAGATTTTCTCTACAATGTGATATCTATTTGAAAACATTGAAGAAGATTTTATCCTCTTAAAGAAAAACTATACTACTTACTTTTGTTCTATTTTATTATGTGGTTTTCGCTCTGTGTATACTCGCGAATGCATTCATGAATCAATGAAGAAGTTTTCTTCTCGTCATATATCTTCAGAAGGGAGTAGTCAATTTGAAAACTATTTCTGGAATTTATTGAGATCATTTTGGGACTTTTTCGGGATAATTTATCTTTATTGTTATTTAAAAGGTACCTAAACGTTCTCTAATAAACCCAACATATGCATTCGTTTCTGATGAAAGAAAGGAGGAGAACGTTTTTATTTTGATTCGCGAACTTTTACTAAATTATCATGTTTACTTTGTTTTTGCGTAATTTTTACCCTACTTTTTAGGGTAATTTTTACTTTATTCTTTTTTGCGTAACTTTTACTATATTTTGTAATTTTTACTCCTTTTTTGCGTATTTTTTAGTCTATTGTGACGAATTCGATGATTCCTCGACTATTTTCCCTGAGTTCGATCACTGTACGTTAATAAAACACTCAGAATCTGCTTAATAAATAGTACGCTTTATTCACTACTAAAAACCGTAGTACAATATCGCGAGTTTATTCACTGTTCAGTACTTCACTGTACAACACTTGAAAATAAACTGATTGATGTGCGTTGTCTTTGCGCGGTTTATATACCCCAGCTGCAGTCTGCTTCATAACCTAGAAATGTCTACACATTTCTGGGTTATTCGAATAACAGTGTTCTCGAAACGTTTATCTATCGTCATCTCCTCTTTCTGTCACATTCGCAAATATGCGAGCTGCCTCTCCCTCTTTCGCTCTCGCGCCATGTACCTAAACAGCTGTAGTTGTCGTAGTGACGCTAGTGGTGGAAATACGCTAGAGTTGAGAGATGAGCGATTCTTGAGAACATTCGCCACACTGCCCTGCACCTAAGTCCCGATCAGACACATTTCCCGATCCAAACGTTGCTAGCCTCTCCAGGTGAACCACCTTCATTTTGTTTCGTGGTCTTCCAACAGTTTGTATGCGGTAGACAACATCATTTATCCGCTTTATGACTTTATATGGTCCTTCCCAGTTACATTGCAGTTTTGGGGACAAACCTTTCTTTCGTTGTGGGTTGTATAACAGCACTAGATCCCCTTCTTTGAAACCTTCCGAGTTGATTGCTTTGTCGTATCTGGCTTTCATCTTATCGCTCATGATCTTCGTCCGTTGTCTTACAAGGTCGTGTATTTCTCTCATTTCTTCTTCCAAGATGCTGGTTTATTTCCTGGCATTTATTCCTTCATAAGCATTTATCCCAACCTTCAAGTCAGCTGGCAACCGAAGATCATTCCCAAAAATTACTTTTGCCGGAGTCTGACCCGTTGTTTCATGTATTGCAGAGCGATATGCCATCAGGAACAAGGATATGTGAGTGTCCCAATCTTTCTGGAACTTATCCACTACTTTCCTCATGTGCTCTTCCAAGGTTCGATTGAAACGTTCTACCATGCCATCTGACTGAGGATGCAGTGCAGTTGTTCGCGTTTTTCGAATACCCAATGTCTTGCATATTTCTTGGAATACAACCGATTCGAAATGCCTGCCTTGGTCAGAATGTAACTCCATGGGTACACCAAACCTCGCTACCCAATTGTTAATGAACACCTCTGCAATGGTTTCTGCCTCTTGATTTGGAATCGGGTAAACTTGTGGCCATTTGCTGAAATAGTCCATAACAGCAAGTACGTATTTCTTTGCGAGTTTCCTAGTAGGAAATGGACCAGCTACATCCATGGCAATCCTCTCAAACGGTGCACCGGTATGTACTGCTTCATCTGTCCATGGCTTCTTGACTTCGGACCCTTTGCTTTAATGCACATCTCACAGTTGGCAATCCACTCCGCGATCGACTGCCGGCAACCAACCCAATAGAATCTCTGCTTGACTTTCTCCAATGTTTTTGTGACTCCTAGATGACCTCCACTTGGACCATTATGTAGCTCATTCAAAACATCAGAGATTTTCTTCCTTGGGACAACTACCCGCTTCCGAGCGCATTGACCACCTTCGCTTTCCCATACTCTATGTAAGCAACCGGATACCAATTTCAAACTGTTTCCACTGTGCCCAATATGACTTGGCAACAGGACTCTCTGCTGACATCTCCTCTCTTGTTGGTCGTTCATTTTGCTCGATCCCCTGCATCACACGTACCAGATCTGGATCCTCTAGCTGATACTTTCTTAGTTGATCCATGTTCCATTCGTCCGTAGATGTTATAGTCATCAGACGTACATCTATAACATCTTCCTTGGCCTCAGCTTTCGAACAATGCTTGCATTCCAGGTTACATGGTCGCCGGGACATTGCATCAGCATTACCGTGGTTTCTGCCTTTGCGATGCTCTATGGAAAAGTCATAACTTTGTAGTCGCTCTATCCACCGTGCCAATTAGCCTTCCGGATTACGGAACTGCAAGAACCATTTCAACGCTGCATGGTCTGTCCTGACGTGGAATCGCTGTCCATAGAGATACTTGTGGAAATGCTTGATGCACTCCACCAATGCCAGTAGTTCTCTTCGTGTTACACAATAGTTCCTTCCGGACTTCCCAATTGTGCAGCTATAGTACGCCACTACCTTCTCCTGCCCATCGACAATCTGTGACAAAACTCCTCCAATCGCATAACCGCTTGCATCAGTATCCAAAATAAATGTTGAGCCTGGGATTGGAAAGCCACTTCATGTTCCTTCTTCCAATGAAATGACATATTCTTCCTGGTCAACTCATGAATGCTACTGTCTACGCTGGCGAAATTTGGTACAAACCGGCGATAATACGTGCACAGTCCAAGGAAACTTCGTAACACATGTAAATTGTTCGGTCTTGGCCAATCCTGCACAGCTTCAATCTTTTCTTTAGCAGTGCAGATGCCCCCCGTAGCTACCTTGTGACCTAAATAACTTACTTCCTTCCTGAACAATGCACACTTTTTGGGACTCAATTTCAGACCGGCACCAGCTATCTTTTGGAAAAACTTCCTCCAGGTTTTTAATTTGTTCCTCAAAGCTTTTTCCAAGAACGATGATGTCGTCCAGGTACACCAAACATGTTTTCCAATGCAGTCCTTTCAATACTTGGTCCATGAATCTCTCAAAAGTAGCTGGAGCGTTACATAGTCCAAAGGGCATTACCGTAAATTGCCGCAGCCCCTCTCCAACGCTGAAGGCTGTATTTTCCTTATCCTCATCTTTAACCTCCACTTGCCAATAGCCGCTTTTCGAGACAAGTGTAGAAAACCATTTCGCACCAGATAGTGAGTCCAGAGTATCGTCAATTCTCGGTAATGGATAGCTGTCCTTTTTCGTTACGTCGTTCAGCTTCCGGTAATCCACGCAGAACCGCATTTTTCCATCCTTTTTCTTCACTAGCACTACCGGTGAGCTCCATGGACTAGCTGATGGATCGATCACACCGCTCTCATTCATTTCCTGTATAATTTCTCTTACCACTTGGCGTTTGGCCAAGGGAACACTTCGAGGAGCTTGGCGGATTGGCCTCGCATCACCGGTATCAATTTGATGCTTCACAACATTGGTTCTACCTGGCTTGGAACCATCCTTGTCAAATATGCTCGAGTACTTGAGTAGAAGTTGTTTCGCCTTGTTCTGGTGGTCTTTTTCGAGCTCATCTGTCCATGCCGTGATATCATCCGAAAGAGCGATATTGCTGGTAGAAATATTTTCCTGGAGCTGTTCACAACTTATAACCACCTCCACTTCCTGACATTGTCCCAATATAGCTCCTTTGGAAAGCTTGATCGGCGATCGGAACTCATTTAGTACTCTTACCGGTATACGTCCATCTGGTTTTGTCATAGCCAGTGTTTTTACTACTAGTATATCCGTCACACAAGCTGGGGGGGCGGGAAGATAGTGGCATACGCAGACAATTTAGCTATTGCATTCAGAGGCAAGTTCCCACAAACTCTGTGTGACCTGATGCAAGTAGCACTGTGAGAAGTTTTGACGTGGCCCTCTCGCTGCGGACTTAGTATCAACCCGGGGAAAGTGGAACTTGTCCTCTTCACCAACCGGTACAAAATACCGCCACTAAGCCTACCAGAACTAGATGGCACGCGCCTGGGCTTTTCGGATAAGGCAAAGTTTCTAGGCTTAGTTCTGGGCAGGAAATTGAATTGGAAGGAGTGTCAGTCCCGGGATTCTGCTATGTGGAAAATCCCAACAACTCAGGGATTTTCCATATGGCTGGGTCCCGGGCCTGACTTTCCTTGTGTTGGTGGTATCACAACGGGCCTTTCAAAACTGGCCTAAGTGTGCCTCTGCGGCAGCCACTTGAACCTAACCTAACCATATCCGTCTTTGATTTGTTTGCTGCTTCGACAACCCACAATTTGTTTGTCCCATAATCTCCATCAATCCTTGCCCATATGACTGCCTCCGACTTCGGTGGAATTTGTTGGCTATCTTCCACGAGGATCCGCTTACTGATATACTTGTTCTCGTAACCAAAATTGAGTGGTACATCCATGTTTTTATAGCTCATAGTCCTGTTTTGCATGTCAATCTTGATTGCTTAAGAAATCCACACCAATTGCGATTTCACATGTTACAGTAACATTACTCGACTTCCTTCCGATCTGTGAGACAGAGATTATGGGGCATCCAATTGCGGGAGCCAGCCTACGCTCCTTGCGGCTGACTCTCTTTAGTTTAACGGTTGGTTGGATTGGGAGACTTGCTCGTCCCCTTCAGCCTTGCGCTTACGTCCGCTTGCATTACTGGAATTATTGGAGCCAGATCCAGATCCACAATAACGTACAATATGACCAGATTTTCCGCACTTGAAGCACTTAATAGCCCCTTCATTTCTCTGTTGCTTCCCGTTTAATGCTTCTAGGATTTTGTCAATTTTCTCGGCCCAGTCTGGCGTCTCCACTTCCACATGGTGAGCTTTGTACGTTGGTTTACTCAAAAGCGAGTCTGTTTCTTGTGTTAGAGCATGTACCGTCTCCGCAATGATCTCTTTGTCTCCACATCACGTATTCCATTTATGAAGCTTTGGATTTTCACCCTTTCGATGTATTCCACGGGTGCGTCTGCATTTGCCAGATGGGCTAACCTCTCAATATCCGATGCAAACTCCTGCAATGTCTCATTAGTCTTCTGGAAGCGATTCTGTAGCTCTATTTGATGTATCTGCCTCCTTTGCTCGCTGCCGTAACGTCTTTCAACGGCTCCCATCAAAGTTTCATAGTTGTTTCTTTCAGCGTCAGGAATAGTCTGTAAGATTTCGGCTGCAGGTCCTTTCAATGACACAAATAAAGCAGCGACTTTGTCCTCAGCGCCCCAGTTGTTCACAGCTGCTGTCTTCTCAAATTGTAGCTTAAATACCTGGAAAGGAACAGAACCGTCAAATGATGGGGTTTTTACCTTGGGTGCGCTTGTGAAACACTTGAACGACTCAGCTGCAACTCCTGGATACGACTTCTTAACGCATCCACCTCGGCCTCGACTTTCTCCTCAAGCTGCATTATTTTCTCGTCCTGTATTTTTAGCTGTGATGACGTACGTTCTTCCTGCTCCTCCAGCTGTAATGCAATTTTTGAAGATAGTCGGGCCTCCTGTTCCTCAAGTTGAGCTGAGATCTGAGATGTCAGGTATGTCCTCTGTTCTTCCAACGCAGAAAAAGGGGGTTATCAGAAAAGGGAGCGTGGCACCTCCCATACAAACAAAATTTTTCAAGCAGAATATCTGTGAAAGGGTTTAAGTTGGGACCTGAAAATTGGTATAGCCCCATATGATATCAAAAGTATTTCCACACATAAAAAGGGGGGTTATCAGAAAAGGGGGGCGTGGCACCTCCCATACAAACTAAATTTTTCAAGCAGAATTTCTATGAAAGTGTTCAAGGTAGGGTTCTGAAAATTGGTAAAGACCTATATCATATCAAAAGCATTCTCACACATAAAACAGGGCGTTATCAGAAAATGGGGCGTGGCACCTCCCCTATAATTCAATTCAATAAGCTAAATTTTTCAAGCAGAACATCTGTGAAAGGGTTCAATTTGGGACCTGAAAATTGGTATAGCCCCATATGATATCAAAAGCATTCTCACACATAAAAAGGGGGGTTATCAGAAAAGGGGGCGTGGCACCTCCTCTACAAACTAAATTTTTCAAGCAGAATATCTGTGAAAGGGTTCAAGGTAGGGACCTGAAAATTGGTATAGACCTCTATGATATCAAAAGCATTTCCAAACATAAAAAGGGGGGTTATCAGAAAAGGGGCGTGGCACCTCCCATACAAACTAAATTTTTTAAGCAGAATATCTATGAAAGGGTTCAAGGTAGGGATCTGAAAATTTGTAAACACCTATATCATATCAAAAGCATTCTCACAAATAGAACGGGGCGTTATCAGAAAATGGGGCGTAGCACCCCCCCTATAAGCTAAATTTTTCTAGCAGAATATCTGTGAAAGGGTTCAATTTGGGACCTGAAAATTGGTATATAGCCCCATGTGATATCAAAAGCATTCTCAGACATAAAAAGGGGGGTTATCAGAAAAGGGGGCGTGGCACCTCCCCTACAAACTAAATTTTTCAAGCAGAATATCTGTGAAAGGGTTCAAGGTAGGGACCTGAAAATTGGTATAGCTCCATATGATATCAAAAGCATTCTCACACATAAAAAGGGGATTATCAGAAAAGGGGGCGTGGCACCTCCTCTACAAGTTAAATTTTTCAAGCAGAATATCTGTGAAAGGGTTCAATTTGGGACCTGAAAATTGGTATAGCCCCATATGATATCAAAAGCATTCTCACACATAAAAAGGGGGTTATCAGAAAAGGGGTCGTGGCACCTCCCATACCAACTAAATTTAAAAAAAAAATATCTGTGAAAGGGTTCAAGGTAGGGACCTGAAAATTGGTATAGTGATATCAAAAGCATTTCCACACATAAAAAGGGGGGTTATCAGAAAAGGGGGCGTGGCACCTCCCATACAAACTAAATTATTCAAGCAGAATATCTGTGAAAGGGTACAAAATATATTTTTATGTATATTTAAATATAAATATGTAAATTCGAATATTCTTAATAAAAAATACTTTATTTTATAGACCTCAAAGTTTTATTTTAAAAATTGAATGAAATGAATATCTTCAGAATATTTCAAAGAATGAAAATTTTTGAAAGATAAATTGAAATATAAATTTACATTTCCTTTGAATATATGAAAATATTTCTAGGTACAAAGTTGTTCAACAAATTATAGTATTAATTAACAATATTACTAAAAGTAAACATTAAAATATAACTTCTCCCTCATTTAAAATAAGATACTCCTGTATCTTAATTACTTATATTAAGCTAATTATGAGTATTATATATTTAAATTCAATTTACAAATTCATTAATAACTAAAATAAATGTACTTAAACATTAATTTTTTTAACAAATCAATCCTCTATATCATTTTTATCAAATATGCCTTCAAATTTCAATTTTCCTTTTTATTTGAGGGATGTATATTTCCTAAGTTATTTAATTTATATTTTGGTTCTTGTTTACGTCGAAGTGATTTATAATTTTTAATAAAACCTTCTTTCCTCCTCTCCATATAATTTTCCCTTTTCTTATTCCTTTTCTTATTATAACCTTCTTTTATTATTAATATATTTTTATATATTTTAAATTTATCACTTTGTCCAATTTCAACATTTATTGGTTTTTCTTTTCTTATTGAATGAAAACTATTATTATAAAATTCAATTGCTTTACTAATTTTATCTTTTATATTAAGATCATTATATTCGATAGTCATCATTATTATTTTTTTATTTTTTCGAAATTGTATTATGCAATCTCTCAATGTCTGCATTTCCTGTATGATTATTTGGTTTCACCAAATGTAACTCGATATTTTCATTTTTCAAATAATCTTTAATATTAATACTTTTAAATTCATTATCACAAATTAATTTCAAAAAATATCCACGTTGAGATTTATAAAGTCTTAATTTTTCTATAATGGTTTGATTATTCCTATCCTCTAAATAATAAGCCGTTGCAAATTTTGAAAATCTATCAATAAAAGTTAAGAAATTTGATTTTGAATTTGTATAAATATCCATATGTACAATTTGTTTAATATCAGTTGGTGTTTCTGTTAATTTGAACTTATCTTTAATTGGATTTCGATCATATTTTGCCCTACTACAAACTGAACAATTATTTATATATTTATTTATTAAAATTTTTAAATTTGGTATATAAATTAATCTTTTAAGTCCCTTATAATTTTCAATTATTCCAGTATGTCCTGTTTCATTTTTATGGTAATTATGTATAATTTTATAAGCTTCATTTTCTGTTTCAACATCTTTAGCATGAAATGAACATCGACAAAATTTTATATTATTAATACCGTCATACATTTTAATAATTTTATTTTGCAAAATATTATATTTACTATTTTCTAATTCCGAATATATTCCAATTTTACCTTTAACAATATTTCGTCGTAATATATCTTCTAAATTACTTTCTAAATCAGAAGAATTTATAAAAATTTTCATATTTTTATGTTTAAAATCTATTTCTTTTTTTTATTATCTGTCAATATTATTTGTGTTTTAAATCTATTAACTACAGTATCTAATATATTAATATAATTTTGTATATTTTCATCTTGAGAATGAATTGTTTCTATTTCCGTATTTGCATTATTAAAAAGTGATTCAGAAGAGTTTGATAACATATTAATTTCATTTGTATTTGCATCTATTCTACTGAGAAAATCGGGTCTACCACGTTATCCCCAAAATCAAAATCCCCAAAACAAAATCCCCAAATCAAAATCCCCAAAATCAGAATCCCCAAAATTAAATTCCCAAAACTCATAATCCCCAAAATCAAAATCCCCAACACGAAATCCCCATTTTATGTGTGAAATAAATTCAAATTAGGTTAAAAATCGCCGCGATTTTAAACCTAATTTGAATTTATTTCACACATAAAATGGGGATTTATGTTAGATATATTTCAATAAAACAGAAGAAATTTCATTTATAACGAATTAACAAATACTTATGTACGTACAATATATTATATAAATAAATACAAGCTTCTTTGTTGTCATTTATCGATAGTATAAATACAATCGTAGCGATTTTAAACATAATTTGAATTCTATGCTATTCGGGAATTTCTGAATTACTGTAATTTACAAGTAAATCATACAAATAAATACAAACTTCTTTGTTTTTCAGATAAATATCAGAAACAATTTTTTAATTTTACAAACACTTAATTACTTTTACATACAAAGATACATATGTCAATGTCAATTTTATCCGAACCCATACATACATATACATTGCTGATAACTTAACGGTACACGTTTTTTACAATTTACATATAACCATATTGTTTTCCTGAATAGATGTTATGTTATCTGCAGCTGAAATCAATGATTTCCATCTATTGGGTCTGCTGCCATTGTATTGGATATTTTGCCATTGAATTTTATATGAGGCAATAGCCGAGTGGCTAAAGTTTTCGACTACCGTTCAACCTGCGCAGTATCTATGCTAAGATTAGGCTCTATATTTTAAAAAATTTTAATAAACCTAGCCGAAGTAAAGTAAAATAGAAAATATTTTTATTATTTCAATTGATAAAAAAATACTTAGGAACTTAAAAACAATTTAAAACAAGTAAGGAAGTCTAAGTTCGGGTAAACCGAACATTAAATACCCAGCGTAAGGAAAGAATCAATTGAGGAAATTTTCAATTATATTTTAATAAGCAATAAATTTCGCGAAAACTGACATTACATTATTCATGTGTCTCCATAATATATTATAGCGCGGCTTGGAAATTGCTATTAAGGAAGCGTTTTACTTGAGATGTATTCAGTTCAATGCAATACAATTAATTTTTAGTTGCCTATTTACAAATCTCATTAAACGTAGTTTCCATGTGACAATATTTTGTCAACTGTAGTACCTAAAATGTTTATATTTTTTATATATGTATATTATAGCTTGGGAAAAACGAACTCAATAAATTTATTAGTTAGTTTATAAAATTTATATTTATTTATGCTACTGTATATGTACATTGTTCGACTGCCCTCAAAATCTTATTTCTAGTGAATTCATTTCTTACTTCTAATATACTTAGGCCTAATTTGTTGACAAAGTTTTAAATTTACGACTCGGTCTAGCCTTGCTAAATATTGAATTATCACGAAACTGGAGTAGTTTCTGATGGTTTAACAAAAACAAAAAACAAATGAACAGATTCGCAAACTAAAATAAACCTTAATTTCGCTCTAACGCTTAATTCCTTACCGTTGAGGTGTGTCGTAATTTTAAATCTTTGTTAATAAATTGGCCGATACATACCTAAGTATACGAAATTAAAACTAGTACAACATCTTTTAATACTCGTTAATAGTAGACAATTCCTTACAAAGGAAGAACAATACAGAAAATTATAATCCATCAACGACCAAGCAATTTAACTACCAAATTATAATATAATTATACTATTTTAGTTATTTACCTAACCGAAATATGTCAATTTATGTGATTTTCGAAATTTTCCATATCGAAAGTGCTCGTGGTTGGGAAGCGATTTCGTTTAATTTCATCAGGTATACTTCCTATAACTCTAGTATACCTTGTGCCAAATTTCATGATTTTACCGTAATCAGTTTAAAAATTATGACCAGTGTTTTAGATGATTTTCGAATTTTTCGGTATCGAGAATTGCCGTGGTTGGAGGGGGATGTTAGCCAATTTCATCACGTATACTCCCAACAATACTAGCATGATTTGTGCCAAATTTCATCGTTCTACCATAATTTGTTTAAAAGTCCAGTCGAAAATCATAATCTATATATATAAAATTGGATGTATGTATGTATGTGGCTTATGGACTCCAAAACTACTCGGCCGATTTTGTTGAAATTTTGGGGATAGATTAGTAGGAGCCTGGAGAGTGTTTCTGTAAATTTTTTTTTATGGGAAGTGTACCCGGGACCGCCCTATTCGAAAATAACGTATAAATGGCTGGATTTACTTGATATTTGGTATGTAGATAGCGTTATGCTTAGATTAAAGTTTAGGATGATTTTTCTTCCGGGAAGTGGACCAGGGACCGATCTGTAAACAATCGTATTTATGACTCGAATTGCTTGAAACTTGGTATGTAGGTAGCTATATGCTAAGATTAATATATAGGATAAATTTTCTTCCGGGAAGTGGACCCAGGACTGACTTATTCTAAAGTATCGTATAGATGGTTGGATTAACTTTAAATTTGGTATGTAGGTAGCGTTAAGCTTAGGTTAAAGTGTGGGAAAAGTTTTCTTCCAGGAAGTTTATCAGGGCCCGATATATTCTAAACAATCATATTTATGACTCGATGAGCTTGATATTTAGCGTGTAGCTGGGGTTTCACCTTGATAAAATATGAGATAATGTATCTTCCGAGAAATGGTAAAAATGGTAAAATCTTATTCAGGTGATTTTCTTTGGCGTAGCAGCGCACGCCGGGTATTACTAGTAGAATGATAAGAGAGATTCACCTATGAAATTATATCATTTTATTCATTTCAGCTACCGAGATATGTCTCTTCGTGTGATTTTCGAAATTGTCGATATCGACAAAAGAGGCGTGGTTATCATCCGATTTCGCCCATTTTCTCTAAATTTTGACTCAAGTTATCGTATACACAGACGGACAGACGGACGGGCATGCCTGAATGAAATCCTCTTTTCAAACTAAGAACTTTCATATATGGAACTCTATATCTATCTCGATTATTTTGTGCCGTTACGTACTACCGTTATGTGAACAAAATTAATATACGCTCGTACTAGCACTGGTGAGCTGGGAATAAAAATCGTAATGGAGAGACTAGGGGGTTCATCCTACCAAAATATATCATTTTAGCCATTTCCGTCACCGAATTATGTCAATTTATGTGATTTTCGAAATCGAAAGTGGGCGTGGTTGGAGAGCGATTTTTCCAATTTCATCAGGTATACCCCTAACGATACTAGTATGCTTTGTGCCAAATTTCATCCTTCTACCCTAATCAGTTTAAAAGTTACGACTAGTTGAATTTTCAAAAATGCCTCCCTTAAAGGTGGGCAGGACCACGCCCACTTTAGAAAATTTATCAAAAAATCATTATGTAAAGGGTCAGAAGGGTTCACCTATAAAATTATATCATTTTACCGATTTCCGTTATCGAATTATGTCAATTTAGGTGATTTTAGAAATTTTCGATATCGAAAGTGGGCGTGGTTGGAGGGCGATTTTATCCAATTTCATCTGGTATACTCCCATCGATGCTAGTATGCTTTGTGCCAAATTCCATCGTTCTATCGTAATCAGTTTAAAAGTTACGACCAGTCAAATTTTCAAAAATGCCTCCCTTAAAAGTGGGCGGTGCCACGCCCACTATAAAAAATTTATGAAAAAATCATAAGAGAATGACCAGGGGGATTCACCTATAAAATTATATCATTTTAGCCGTTTCAGCTGCCGAGATATGTCAATTTGTGTGATTTTCGAAATTTTCGATATCGAAAGTGGGCGTGGTTGAAAGGCGATTTTATCCAGTTTCATCAGGCATACTCCCAACGACACCAGTATGCTTTGTGCCGAATTCAATCATTCTATCGTAATCAGTTTAGGAGTTACGACCATTCAAATTTTCAAAAATGCCTCCCTTATAAAATTATATCATTTTAGCCATTTCAGCTGCCGAGATAAATCAATTTTTGTGATTTTCGAAATTTTCGATATCGAAAAAGGGGGCGTGGTTATCATCCGATTTCGCCCATTTTCAATAGCAACCTACCTTGACCAGAAAGTAACCTGTGTACAAAATTTCATGCAAATATCTCAATTTTTACTCAAGTTATCGTGTACACGGACGGACAGACGGACAGACGGACGGACATGCCTTAATCAACTCCTCTTTTAATCCTAAGAACTTTCATATATGGAACTCTATATCTATCTCGATTATTTTGTGCCGTTACATACAACCGTTAGGTGAACAAAGTTAATATACCCTTGTACTAGTACTAGTACTAGTGCGCTGGGTATAAAAAGTCAGAAATAAAAAATTACCCCAACCTGTACTTGAACTCGCAGCCCTCTGCGTGCTAGTCGGTGTGCCTAGCAACTGCGCTACTTCCACATGTTAAAATATGCTGCGAAATGCGCAATATGAGCAAACATAAGTACACTTGAAACTTCGCATTTGTCTTAATTTTCGTTTCTCTTTTTGTATCAGCTTCGTTGTTAGCTTGTTCGAGTTATAGCGACTAGCAGTCCTATATATGGATAAGTAAAAATGTGTATTGCCAAAAGGTGAATATATGTACATAAATGTGAACGAAAGCTCATATAGGAAAGAGATATTGCTATTTTTTACACGGCAATGATGTTTATCATAGCACTGGGATTGTGTGTTTGGGGATTTTCATTTTGGGGATTTTGATTTTGGGGATTTTGAATTTGGGGATCTTGTTTTTGGGGATTATGTTTTTGGGTATTTTTTTTTTGGGGGGATTTTGTGTTTGGGGATTTTTTTTTGGGGATTTCGTGGCACTCCCGAGAAAATCAGCTACTTGATTTACTTTACCTTTAATATAATTAAGTGTGATATTAAATTCACTTAATTTTATTAACCATCTATAAAGCCGTGGATTCATTGCTTTACCCTGATATTTAACAAAAAGCCACCGTAATGGTTGATGATCTGATAAAATTTCAAATTTCGCACTATAAAGATATGGTCTAAAATAACTAGTTGCCCAAACTATTGCTAAAAGTTCTTTTTCAGTTACTGAATAATTTTTTTCATGGTCATTTAAAGTTCTACTAGCATAACATATTGGATGTTGATTTTGTTGTAAAACAGCACCTATTACATTAATACTTGCATCAGTAATTAATTGAAAAGGTTTACTAAAATCTGGGTACTTAAGTACTGGTTCCTCTGTTAAAATAGTTTTTAACTTTTCAAAAGCATTTATATAATTTGAATCATTTAAATTAAGCTTCATGTCTTTCTTTAAATATTTAATTAATGGATATGCTACTCTAGAATAATCTTTAATAAACTTGCGATAATATCCGGTTATACTCAAAAATGATTTAATTTGTTTAACAGTCTTCGGTATTTGAAGTTTTAGAATTTTGTCAACTTTTTCAAGATTTGGTTTAACACCTTCAGTTGTTAAAATATGCCCTAAATACAATGTTTCTTTTGCAAAAAATTTGCATTTTTTTATTTGAATACGAAGATTTGCCTCCTTCAATTTTGAAAAAACTCTCTTTATATCATTTACATGTTCCTGAAAACTAGTCGAAAAAATTAATATATCATCAAGATATAGGACACAAATCTTATTTATTAAATCTTTTAAAACAAAATTAATAAGCCTTTGAAAGGTTGCAGGAACATTTTTTTAATCCAAATGGCATACGAACAAATTCATAATGCCCATAAGGAGTAGAAAAAGCTGTTTTTAAACGGTCTTCCTCTCTTACTAGAATTTGATGAAATCCTTTCGCTAAATCGATAGTAGTAAAATATTGTGAACGTCCTAATTTATCTAAAAGATTTTCTATATTTGAAAAAGGGGGTTATCAGAAAAGGGGTCGTGGCACCTCCCATACCAACTAAATTTAAAAAAAAAATATCTGTGAAAGGGTTCAAGGTAGGGACCTGAAAATTGGTATAGTGATATCAAAAGCATTTCCACACATAAAAAGGGGGGTTATCAGAAAAGGGGGCGTGGCACCTCCCATACAAACTAAATTATTCAAGCAGAAAGGGTACAAGGTGGGGACCTTAAAATTGGTATAGACCTATATGATATCAAAAGCATTCTCACACAAAATATATTTTTATGTATATTTACATATAAATATGTAAATTCGAATATTCTTAATAAAAAATACTTTATTTTATAGACCTCAAAGTTTTATTTTAAAAATTGAATGAAATGAATATCTTCAGAATATTTCAAAGAATGAAAATTTTTGAAAGATAAATTGAAATATAAATTTACATTTCCTTTGAATATATGAAAATATTTCTAGGTACAAAGTTGTTCAACAAATTATAGTATTAATTAACAATATTACTAAAAGTAAACATTAAAATATAACTTCTCCCTCATTTAAAATAAGATACTCCTGTATCTTAATTACTTATATTAAGCTAATTATGAGTATTATATATTTAAATTCAATTTACAAATTCATTAATAACTAAAATAAATGTACTTAAACATTAATTTTTTTAACAAATCAATCCTCTATATCATTTTTATCAAATATGCCTTCAAATTTCAATTTTCCTTTTTATTTGAGGGATGTATATTTCCTAAGTTATTTAATTTATATTTTGGTTCTTGTTTATGTCGAAGTGATTTATAATTTTTAATAAAACCTTCTTTCCTCCTCTCCATATAATTTTCCCTTTTCTTATTCCTTTTCTTATTATAACCTTCTTTTATTATTAATATATTTTTATATATTTTAAATTTATCACTTTGTCCAATTTCAACATTTATTGGTTTTTCTTTTCTTATTGAATGAAAACTATTATTATAAAATTCAATTGCTTTACTAATTTTATCTTTTATATTAAGATCATTATATTCGATAGTCATCATTATTATTATTTTTTTTTTTCGAAATTGTATTATGCAATCTCTCAATGTCTGCATTTCCTGTATGATTATTTGGTTTCACCAAATGTAAGTCGATATTTTCATTTTTCAAATAATCTTTAATATTAATACTTTTAAATTCATTATCACAAATTAATTTCAAAAAATATCCACGTTGAGATTTATAAAGTCTTAATTTTTCTATAATGGTTTGATTATTCCTATCCTCTAAATAATAAGCCGTTGCAAATTTTGAAAATCTATCAATAAAAGTTAAGAAATTTGATTTTGAATTTGTATAAATATCCATATGTACAATTTGTTTAATATCAGTTGGTGTTTCTGTTAATTTGAACTTATCTTTAATTGGATTTCGATCATATTTTGCCCTACTACAAACTGAACAATTATTTATATATTTATTTATTAAAATTTTTAAATTTGGTATATAAATTAATCTTTTAAGTCCCTTATAATTTTCAATTATTCCAGTATGTCCTGTTTCATTTTTATGGTAATTATGTATAATTTTATAAGCTTCATTTTCTGTTTCAACATCTTTAGCATGAAATGAACATCGACAAAATTTTATATTATTAATACCGTCATACATTTTAATAATTTTATTTTGCAAAATATTATATTTACTATTTTCTATTTCCGAATATATTCCAATTTTACCTTTAACAATATTTCGTCGTAATATATCTTCTAAATTACTTTCTAAATCAGAAGAATTTATAAAAATTTTCATATTTTTATGTTTAAAATCTATTTCTTTTTTTTATTATCTGTCAATATTATTTGTGTTTTAAATCTATTAACTACAGTATCTAATATATTAATATAATTTTGTATATTTTCATCTTGAGAATGAATTGTTTCTATTTCCGTATTTGCATTATTAAAAAGTGATTCAGAAGAGTTTGATAACATATTAATTTCATTTGTATTTGCATCTATTCTACTGAGAAAATCGGGTCTACCACGTTATCCCCAAAATCAAAATCCCCAAAACAAAATCCCCAAATCAAAATCCCCAAAATCAGAATCCCCAAAATTAAATTCCCAAAACTCATAATCCCCAAAATCAAAATCCCCAACACGAAATCCCCATTTTATGTGTGAAATAAATTCAAATTAGGTTAAAAATCGCCGCGATTTTAAACCTAATTTGAATTTATTTCACACATAAAATGGGGATTTATGTTAGATATATTTCAATAAAACAGAAGAAATTTCATTTATAACGAATTAACAAATACTTATGTACGTACAATATATTATATAAATAAATACAAGCTTCTTTGTTGTCATTTATCGATAGTATAAATACAATCGTAGCGATTTTAAACATAATTTGAATTCTATGCTATTCGGGAATTTCTGAATTACTGTAATTTACAAGTAAATCATACAAATAAATACAAACTTCTTTGTTTTTCAGATAAATATCAGAAACAATTTTTTAATTTTACAAACACTTAATTACTTTTACATACAAAGATACATATGTCAATGTCAATTTTATCCGAACACATACATACATATACATTGCTGATAACTTAACGGTACACGTTTTTTACAATTTACATATAACCATATTGTTTTCCTGAATAGATGTTATGTTATCTGCAGCTGAAATCAATGATTTCCATCTATTGGGTCTGCTGCCATTGTATTGGATATTTTGCCATTGAATTTTATATGAGGCAATAGCCGAGTGGCTAAAGTTTTCGACTACCGTTCAACCTGCGCAGTATCTATGCTAAGATTAGGCTCTATATTTTAAAAAATTTTAATAAACCTAGCCGAAGTAAAGTAAAATAGAAAATATTTTTATTATTTCAATTGATAAAAAAATACTTAGGAACTTAAAAACAATTTAAAAAAAGTTAGAAATAAAAAATTACCCCAACCTGTACTTGAACTCCCAGCCCTCTGCGTGCTAGACGGTGTGCCTAGCAACTGCGCTACTTCCACATGTTAAAATATGCTGCGAAATGCGCAATATGAGCAAACATAAGTACACTTGAAACTTCGCATTTGTCTTAATTTTCGTTTCTCTTTTTGTATCAGCTTCGTTGTTAGCTTGTTCGAGTTATAGCGACTAGCAGTCCTATATATGGATAAGTAAAAATGTGTATTGCCAAAAGGTGAATATATGTACATAAATGTGAACGAAAGCTCATATAGGAAAGAGATATTGCTATTTTTTACACGGCAATGATGTTTATCATAGCACTGGGATTGTGTGTTTGGGGATTTTCATTTTGGGGATTTTGATTTTGGGGATTTTGAATTTGGGGATCTTGTTTTTGGGGATTATGTTTTTGGGTATTTTTTTTTTTTGGGGATTTTGTGTTTGGGGATTTTTTTTTGGGGATTTCGTGGCACTCCCGAGAAAATCAGCTACTTGATTTTCTTTACCTTTAATATAATTAAGTGTGATATTAAATTCACTTAATTTTATTAACCATCTATAAAGCCGTGGATTCATTGCTTTACCCTGATATTTAACAAAAAGCCACCGTAATGGTTGATGATCTGATAAAATTTCAAATTTCGCACTATAAAGATATGGTCTAAAATAACTAGTTGCCCAAACTATTGCTAAAAGTTCTTTTTCAGTTACTGAATAATTTTTTTCATGGTCATTTAAAGTTCTACTAGCATAACATATTGGATGTTGATTTTGTTGTAAAACAGCACCTATTACATTAATACTTGCATCAGTAATTAATTGAAAAGGTTTACTAAAATCTGGGTACTTAAGTACTGGTTCCTCTGTTAAAATAGTTTTTAACTTTTCAAAAGCATTTATATAATTTGAATCATTTAAATTAAGCTTCATGTCTTTCTTTAAATATTTAATTAATGGATATGCTACTCTAGAATAATCTTTAATAAACTTGCGATAATATCCGGTTATACTCAAAAATGATTTAATTTGTTTAACAGTCTTCGGTATTTGAAGTTTTAGAATTTTGTCAACTTTTTCAAGATTTGGGTTAACACCTTCAGTTGTTAAAATATGCCCTAAATACAATGTTTCTTTTGCAAAAAATTTGCATTTACTTATTTGAATACGAAGATTTGCCTCCTTCAATTTTGAAAAAACTCTCTTTATATCATTTACATGTTCCTGAAAACTAGTCGAAAAAATTAATATATCATCAAGATATAGGACACAAATCTTATTTATTAAATCTTTTAAAACAAAATTAATAAGCCTTTGAAAGGTTGCAGGAACATTTTTTTAATCCAAATGGCATACGAACAAATTCATAATGCCCATAAGGAGTAGAAAAAGCTGTTTTTAAACGGTCTTCCTCTCTTACTAGAATTTGATGAAATCCTTTCGCTAAATCGATAGTAGTAAAATATTGTGAACGTCCTAATTTATCTAAAAGATTTTCTATATTTGGAATGGGAAATTTGTCATCTATAGTAATATTATTCAAAGCGCTATAATCTATAACAATTCTCCATTGCTGTTCCCCACTATTATCCATTTTTTTAGGTACAATCCATAAAGGACTATTGTAAGGAGATTTACTCTCTTTAATGATCCCTGATTCATCATGAAATCTATTTGTTTACAAATTTCTTTCTCATGTATTTGAGGATAACGATATATTTTAGAATATATTGGTTTATCAACAGTGGTTTTAATTTCATGTTGAATAACATTTGTACTTGTAAGAAGTTGTCCTTCTATATAAACTAATTCTTTAAAAGATGTAAGGATATTTTTTACGGCTTCTTGTTCTTCGTTATTAAGATCTTTATAAATACATTCGAGAACTTTTTTATCAATATCGCAAATTTCTAATTGGTGAATTTCGTTATATGAATAAGGACAAGATTGCAAAAATTTTATAATATTACCGTTTATAGTTAAAGTTTCATTTTTCATATCTATTACTGCTTTCATGGGTTTTAATAAATTTTGACCTATTATTGCATCGAATTGTTTTCCACTAAAATCCGTTAATTTTTAAGACATTGTTCCCTCTTCATTAAATTCACTAGGCAATTTTGTAATTATTTCATATCTAATTATTGTTGAACTATTAATAGATGAAAAACAAATGCTTTTCTTAAGTAAAACTCTTTTATATTCAGGTAATTTTTCTTGATTTAAAAGCGAAGTTGTTGAACCTGTATCTACTAATACTCTTAGTTTATTATTATTTATAGTTAATTCGATTATCGGTAGTGATTTTGTGAGGCTGTTAAATAAAAATTTTCATGTGAACTTTTTGGTAATTCTTGATTTAGCGGTCTCAATTCCATATGATCTACTTCCATATTGTTATTGTTATTATTAGTATTATTATTATTATTATATTTATATTGATTAAAACTACGATTTCTACTATTACTAGAATTAGAATAAGGATAAGCGCTATTATTGTAATTATTATTAAAACTATTATTGTAATTAGGTCTATTACTAAAATTATTATTATTACTAAAATTGGTATTATTATAATTATAATTATTATTCAAATTGTTATTATTAAAATTATTTCTATTATAATTAGGTTTATTTAGATTATCTGAAAAATTACTATAATTAAATTTATTTGACCTCTGATTATCTCTAAAATTTGAATTGGGACTCTGATTAAAATTTGAATAATTACTTGTTCTTTTATTTGAGGAAAAAGGATTTTGTCTAAAATTATAAACCATCTTATTTTCATAATTTCTTATTAAACCCTCTCTTTCAAGAAAATTGAAAGCATCTCTTAAATTAGTTAAATTCTTATTAACTATAATAGAAGCTAAATTTAAATCTATATTATTTAAAAATGTTTTTAAAATAATGCTTTCTGCATTGGCTGGCCTGAATTCTACTGGTTTACATTCATCAAATTCATAGTTTTCATTAATTTTACACAAAATTTCGCATAATTTATTATAATAATTTACTATTCCAAAATTTTTAGTAGAAAATGCTTGTTGATATAAACTATAATAAGATTCTTTAACACCGAAATTGTTTATTAAAATTTGTTTAGTCGCTTGCCAAGAAGGATTGGGCCCTAAGGTCCTAACAGTATTTAAAGCTAATCCCTGAATTTTATTTAAAACTACTCTATTATGTATATAATCTTTAATTTGTTGTTCACCATTTATTAAAATTAAAACTGACTCTACTTCTCGAATAAAAGATGTTAAAGCATAAGAATTAGCACCTCGAAATTCCTTGATTTGTTGGGCATCCCTCACTATGTCCTTGAATGTTAGTTGCAAAGCCATTTTTGTATTATCACCCTTTTATTTTGATTGTTGTTATATATTTGCCTGTTCTTGTTGTTATTGCTTGTTGTTATTACTGTTGGTTGTTGTTATTTGTAGTTAATTGCTGTTGTTACTAGTTGATTGTTGTAATTGTCTGTCGTTTCTTGTTGTTGTTTTTAGTTGATTGTTTTGTTGTTTGAAATTCCTTTTTATTGTGGTTACTAATTGATTGTTGTTGTTTGTTTGTAGTTTGTTTTTTTATTTTTGATTGTTGTTTTTGTAGCTCTTTTTTTTAAATAATTTATTATTGTAGCTTTTTGTTGTTTTTCCTTCCTTTTTATTATAATAATGGTCCTTTTTGTAAAATCGCCCTTTTTATGTACATATATATTCGTTGTTGTTGTTGTTTTAAATTGTTTGTAGTTGCTCCTTTAGTAGTCTTTCGATATGTTTGTTGTTGTTTTGTTTTTTTTAAATTTGATTGCAGCTGTTTTTTATAATCCTTATATTTTTTGTAATATACTCCTTCTCGAATTTTAAATCTAATCGTCCTTAGGAGGATTCGTATTTTATTTTTTAAACTATTTTGAAGTATTTTTTAAAATACTGTTAGTCGCGTTTTTTTTTTTAAATGAATCAAACTTCGGTTTAAATTCGCGGTGGTTCGAAAACTGGACTGCGCCAAATATATTTTTATGTATATTTACATATAAATATGTAAATTTGAATATTCTTAATAAAAAATACTTTATTTTATAGACCTCAAAGTTTTATTTTAAAAATTAAATGAAATGAATATCTTCAGAATATTTCAAAGAATGAAAATTTTTGAAAGATAAATTGAAATATAAATTTACATTTCCTTTGAATATATGAAAATATTTCTAGGTACAAAGTTGTTCAACAAATTATAGTATTAATTAACAATATTACTAAAAGTAAACATTATAATATAACTCACATAAAAAGGGGGGTTATCAAAAAAGGGGGCGTGGCACCTCCCATACAAACTAAATTTTTTAAGCAGAATATCTATGAAAGGGTTCAAGGTAGGGATCTTAAAATTGGTAAAGACCTATATAATATCAAAAGCATTCTCACACATAAAACGGGGTGTTATCAGAAAATGGGGCGTGGCACCTCCCCTACAAGGTAATTTTTTCAAGCAGAATATCTGTGAAAGGGTTCAAGTTGGGACCTGAAAATTGGTATAGCCCCATATGATATCAAAAGCATTCTCACACATAAAAAGGGGGTTATCAGAAAAGGGGGTGTGGCACCTCCGCTACAAGCTAAATTTTTCAAGCAGAATATCTGTGAAGGGGTTCTAGTTGGGACCTGAAAATTGGTATAGCCCCATATGATATCAAAAGCATTCTCACACATAAAAAGGGAGGTTATCAGAAAAGGGGGCGTGACACCTCCTCTACAAACTAAATTTTTCAAGCAGAATATCTGTGAAAGGGTTTAAGTTGGGACCTCATAATTGGTATAGCCCCATATGATATCAAAAGCATTCTCACACATAAAAAAGGGGGTTATCAGAAAAGGAAGCGTGGCATCTCTAATACCAACTAAATTTTCAAGCAGAATATCTGTTAAAGGGTCTGAGGTAAGGACCTGGAAATCCGTGTAGAGCTATAGGATATCAAAACCGTAAGTAGGGGTTATGTGAAAAGGGGGCGGACAATTAACAATGTAATTAAAGCAACAATTTTGAAAGGCAAATTTAAAGGTGAAGATGCTTTGATTCCGCGTATTCCAACAGATTTGCGGTTTGATTGTAAGCGAATTCAATTTCCCATTCGCCTTGCTTTTGCTATTACAATCAATAAGGCTCAAGGTCAAACACTTCAATTGTGTGGAATTGACCTAACTTATCCATGTATGTAGGATGTTCGCGAGTAGGGAAACCATCGTTATTGTATATTTATACACCGCATGAAAATAAAACCAAAAATGTTGTGTATCTGAAGGCTTTAGAATAAGTTGTTGGTTTACAATAATTAGAGTAAGTCACTAAAATAAATAAAACATTGTTATTAGAATAATACACAAAATAATGGCCGAACATGAATTAATTGATAAAACAAGAAAAAACATTCATTTCTATTTTTCTTTCACCCAGCGAAGCGGGTGAGGGTCCGCTAGTTTACATATAAAATCTTCGATCTATTGACTATATCTTTTTTAGGCATTATGTAAGACGAATAACGCTGATAAATATAAGCTCCTCTTTATCTACCAATATACCAGAAAAAAGGTTATTCTTGTGCTTCGATGTTTCAATTTTTCTTTTTTTGGCAAAAATGTAACACTATTTCGGATTTCCCATATCTCGGTAGCTGAAATGAGTTTTCCATAAATTTTTATAGTGGGCGTGTCACCGCCCACTTTAAGGGCATTTTTGAAAATTCGACTGGTCGTAACTTTTAAACTGATTACGATAGAACGATGGAATTTGGCACAAAGCATACTATTATCGTTGGGAGTGTTATTGATGAAATTGGATAAAATCGCCCTCCACTTTAGATATCGAAAATCACCTAAATTGATATAATTCGGTAACGGAAATGGCTAAAATGATATAGTTTGGTAGGATGAACCCCCTAGTCATTCTATTATGATTTTTTGTTAAATTTTTAAAAGTAGGCGTGGTACCGCCGACTTTTCAGGTAGGCATATTTGAAAATTTCACGAGTCATAACTTTTAAACTGATTACGAAATCGCTTCCCACCCACGCCCACTTCCGACATGGAATATTTCGAAAATCATATGAAAACTACCGCTGGTTATTTAATGTTCGGTTTTCCCGAACTTGGACTTCCTTATTTGTTTTATTATTATTTGAATTCAAATTCCAAAGGGACTTTCTTGAATCTTCGATTAATTTTCGCAGTCACTTTAAGTTGATAAAGTGTGTCAATAACACATATTTTTTTGACCTACCTTCATATTCCTTACAACACCACATATCAAAACTAGCGTCAGTCCATGACAGTCCATCAGTAGCCACTTTTCCATCATATTACCCACTTCACTCCGTTAACTTTCAACCCCTTAATTATGACTTATAATACCCACACACTATACCACATTCACACGAAAAATAATAATTTTGAAAATAACACTGGGCAACACGAAAAACTGCCTGGGACGAGATATCATTTTTCTGGTAGATCTCAATGAGATAAGAAGAACTGAATACAAGAAATTTGCCGGACACTAGGGATTCCAATTTCCGGGATTTCCAGCCTCTCGGCATTTTCGGGATTTGCTAAAAATGGCACCCCATATCTATGTAATAAAGTAGACTAAATTAGAGTAATTCATTTAAGTATATATGTATGTATTTATTAAGGCAGTCATTTTTATAACGAACGAAAAGTAACATTAACAGGTCAATTCTACTGTGGTAATAACTTTATTATTACCGGCAAACAAATTCACTCGGCAACTTTTACTCCTTTTTGGTATTCTGAGGGCAAAAGTTTTCTGGTAACACCGTTACCACCAAAATAGGTGGTAACATGTGGTAACATCAATATAAAACAGCTGATGTTTACTTTGAAAAATAAAAAAGCGAAAGTGCAATTGAACAAAATAAAGTGAAAATTAGACAAAATAAATAAAACAAAGTGAAAATCAAACAAATAAACAGGTATCTAGTATTAATAAATCACAAAAAAACTGTGTATTCCCTGCAGGAGCTCGGGATGGTCTTTGCAAAAGGCCACATACAACCGCAACTGCGCTGGGGTGGTGCGTGCATATTTTCTGTAAATAAAATAAACAATTTTTAATAAATTTCATAAAATATTTACCAAATTTACTTACTTGTTCATTTCCATTTTGCAGTCTTCTTCTTTTTGATAAACAAAAAACATATGGCAGGTGACTAGCAGGGTGGCTTTTCAATTCACCATACACACTGGTGAGTTTTTTTGCCATTAGAGCGTTACCATCTGCTCAGAATCGCAGCCACTTTATTTGGTAACGTATTTTAGGAAAAATTGTTTGCCGATGGCAATTTTACCGGTAACGCGCAGCATAGGGCTGTAAATTTGTAACTCAAAGTTACTATTCAGGAACTTGAAACATAAGTTGTTTGTACTAATGGTAAACATAGCCAAATGTACGTACATAGTTGATTAAAAACTACTTACATATGTAAGAACAAAAAAAAATTACAGTAAATTTGTAAATAAAATATATTTATTCAGGAATTTGGTACAATGTTTTTGTACCACAGGTACAAATAGGATATTTGATACATAAAAACCGACTTATGTATATAAATGACTAAAAATTCTTAAGCGATAGTAGCGAAAACTAGGTACATAGTTATGTTTTTTTTTTTTTAATTAAATTTTTTCCATATTCAGGTATGCATAGTAATAATAAAAATTTTATTGTAGATAAAAATAAAAGGAATGCCATTTGACTTGGAGAAAAATTACTTTTTCTGAAGTTTGAAGTGTGATCTTAAAGAAATTATTGCATTCTCTTAACCTGGACCTGAATTTGTTAGATATGTATATAAATACAAGATAACTTAAATGTATTTAAAAATTTATTTTCGGTCAACCCAGGATTTAGGTCTAGTAATCCCGGGATTTTCGGGACTTAAAAAAACAACGGGATCCCGGGATTGGATTCCCTACCGGACACTCTCAAAATCTTCAGTTAGGGGTCAAAAACCGGTTTTTCGTACCTTTGCACACTTATGACCCTGTACCTTAGGTGTTTATAAACCGATTTTTATTTTCTTGCGCAATTTCGATAGAAGAGATATAGACCTTTCTAACGATATATATATCGACCGGAAATTAGGGATAAAAGTTTTAGTATTTGCCCCAGAAATACATTTTTTTCGTATTGTTTCGAGGTTGGTCAACTTTGGCGCTATCCCTATGCACTATGTTATAAGAAGACGATACAAACCTTTTGAAGTATTCAAAAAGTTGAAAACTGACGAAGTTACTAAGATTTCCATGAAAACTTAATTTATTTTGCCATAACTTTTTTTCTTAATTTAGTTTTCATTGAAATTTTAATAACTTCGTCAGTTTTAACCTTTTTGAGAAAATCTACTTGCATTGCACTCGTAACAAAACTTGCCGTTTATAAACACCTAAGGTACAGGGTCATAAGTGTGCAAAGTATGAAAACCCGGTTTTCGACACCTAACTCAAGATTTTGAGGGTGTCCGGCAAATTTCTTGTGCGCAGTTCTTCTTATCTCATTGAGATCTACCAGAAAAATGATATGTCGTCCCAGGTATTTTAACTTTCGTAAACTTTGTAGCACTGTGTAATTTATCATTTTGATTATTTGCATTTCTAAGTTCGTCCGTTGTGTATTTACAATTCCGATGAGTTGTGTGCGCAAATTTCACGTTTGTTCCAAGGCGAGACCGTAACGTACGATATTGTCCAGTAGATTAATATAGCCGATGGAAAAACCAATTACATTTCCCACATTTCATGGTGAGCTACTTTTTTCATTGTGATAAATTTATGAAACAAAGAAAACAACAAACAAAGAAAAAGTGCAACGAGAGGAGTGGCCCACAGTAAGCCAATCAATCGAGGTTAGAAAGAGAAAAATTATTCTGCAACAGTCTAATGTATATAAGTACCCACGCGTGGCATTCAGTAAATTTAGAGAATTAATACCATTACTTTGAATGTTTGATTGACTTTAATATAATTTTAATTCACTTAAATATAAGGTATCATCAATTCGATGATTGAAACTCAATCGCCATATATGAGCAAATCCCAAATAGTGTTACATTTCTGCCAAAAAAAAAAAATTAAAAAAAAATTGAAACATCGAAGCACAAGAACAACCTTTTTTCTGGTATATTGGTAGATAAAGAGGAGTTTAAATTTATCAGCGTAATTCTAATCTTGGCTTACATCATAATGGCGCTTAACCGCCTAGGCGATTTTGGCCGTTTCGTATCAAAGCACGCCAGTCATTCCTTTTCAGCGATAACTGACGCCAATTGGAAACCCCAAGGGAGTTGTTTGTTGTTGTTTCCATCTCAGTCGAGGTCTCCTCCTTCCTCTGCTGTCGAATTCGGGTGTCGATAGGAAAACTTTCTGTGCTGGTGCTTCTTTGTCCATTCGCATAACTTGACCCAGCCAGCGGAGCCTTTGGGCTTTAATCCGCTGAACTATGGTCAGGTCTGCGTAAAGCTCGTACAGCTCATCGTTAAATTTCCTTCGATATTCGCCGTTGGCATCACGGGAAGGACCATTAATCTTCCGGAGAACTTTTCTCTCAAATATTCCAAGGGCCATCTCATCTTCTCTTGACACTGTCCATGATTCCCTGCCGTACATCAGGACTGGTATGATGAGAGACTTATAGAGCGTGATCTTTGTTCTTCGAGAGAGGACTTTAATTCTCAAATGCCTAATCAGTCCAAAGTAGCACTTGTTGGATTTCTAGACTGATATTATGTTCGGTGTTAATGCTGCTTCCCAAATAGACGAAGTCTCTCACCTTTTCAAACTTGTAGCTATCAACGGTGACGTAGATGCCAAGGCGCAGGTGCGCCGATTCTTTCTTTGATGACAGCAGATACTTCGTCTTGTCCTCGTTCACCGCAAGACCCACTTTTTTCGCTTCCTTATCCAACCCAGAGAAAGCAGCGCTTACGGCGCGGCTGTTAAGGCCAATGATATCAATATCATCGGCATACGCCAGCAATTGCACGCTCTTGTAAAAGATTGTGCCATTGCGGTTTAGCTCTGCTGCTCGAATTATCTTCTCCAGCATCAGGTTAAAGAAATCGCACGAAAGGGAGTCGCCCTGCGCATGCTTTTTACCAGCTCTTCGCCTCCGTGTTTGAACAGCTCGGCGGGTAGTCCGTCGTTCCCAGGCGATTTGCTGGTTTTGAGCCGGGATATAGCTATCCTCACTTCATCATAGTCAGGTGGTGGGACGAGTTTTCCATCTTCAGGGATTGGGGTATCGGGTTCGACGTCTCCCTCGCAATTTAGCAGTGAGGAGAAGTGCTCCCTCCATAATTTAAGTACATTCTGTACGTCGGTTACCAGGTCGCCGTTATTGTCCTTACAGGAACTTGCCCCGGTCTTTAAACCTTCCGTCATCCGCCGGATCTTTTCATAGAATTTTCGGGCATCATTCCCGTCAGCCAGCATCTCAAGCTCCTCACACTCACGCCTTTCGGCTTCACGTTTCTTTTTTCTGAAAATGCGCCTCTCTTCCTTCCTGGCCTCACAATAGCGTACACTGCGGGTTGCGCCCGTTCGCAACGTCTCCCTGTATGCATCGTCCTTTTTGTCCGAGGCAGTGCTACATTCCTCATCGTACCAGTTGTTCTTGCGGGCTCGCTGAAACCCTATAGTGGCCTCAGCGGGGGTACGCAATGAGTGAGAGATATGCTTCCATTGCTCGGCTACATCGTAGGTCGAGGGTTGCCCCCTGATAGCGTAATTCGTCTGATATAATGCCTCAAAAAGATATAGTCAATAGATCGAAGATTATATATATAAATTCAAGTCGCAGTGTTTAATATACATTTATTTAAACACTACTGCACCGATTTTGTGTAGAGATATATGAAGGTTATATTTAGGCAACAAATTTTTAATACCCGCCACCCGGTTTCGGAGATATCGTTGACAATTTAAACCCGAAAAATCGTCAAATATTTTTTAAAGCGAAGTTTGTTATTCAATAACATTAAAGGGTCAAATACATAAAGCTTTGTTAACCTCGCCTGACATTTGCTACCTCAAAACTTTGCGTCCAACTTCAGAGGTATGCTACAATGAACGCCTTGAGGCTTCTCTTTTATACATTTGTTTTCGTTATTTATTTCTTTGCATTCAGAGTGTTTTGGTTAATTTGTTAATTTAATAGAGAAAAAATGAATTAATTATTATTTCCTCCAACATTTTATTCTTTAATTAAAGCAAAGTCATCAACATCTGATTGTCAAAGCAAGCAAAATTTGAGAGTTTGCCAAATTTTAGCCTTGCTTCAACTTTGAGGTCCCCAATTTGCCATGCTTCGTTTAAATACGTATACTGAACTTTTCTGTCAAAGTCAAAGTTGGAGGTAAAGTCAAAATAAAGCTTTACTGGCCCTTAACACTTTCCCTCCGATCATTTTGAAATTTTGGCAACATACCGATATATCAAACGGAGAATTGAAAAAAAAATTGTCGATATCCGATAACCGGTTTTGGATATATCGATAAAAGTAAAACCCGGAAAATCGTTAAATATTTTTGCTAACTTGGGCACTTCTCTACCAATTATGTTAAAAGTTTAGCACCATATTTGCCCCTTGTACAAATTTCAATAACTTTTGTTATGTTAATCTTTCAAAATGAGTCATTTGGTTTTATACTACTGTAGTGTAGAACAACAAATTACAAAAGTGTAACACGTAATAAAAGTAACACTGTAGCTGTACCTACAAAAAACATGCTACCGTAAAAAAGTTACGCACCAAAGTAGCTCGACATTTATGCCTCTACCTTGAAAACTAAAGAGAGCACATCAAATTCAAAGCCACCGAAAGTTTTGCTGTATATTAGGCTATCATTGCATACAACCAAAATTTTAATACTCCGTTGCCTCAAAAATTTATAAGCACAAAATCACAAATATTGAAAATGGCCAAAAACAGAGTATCGCTACTTTCTTGGTGATAATATTTAATATTGGAGGAGCACATTGACCTCGCTTACATTTTTAGAACCTCCGTCTCAAAAACTACACTCTGGTAAAATTTCAGAGCGATACATTGATGCCTCAAAATTTTATAGAACAAATACCAAAAAGAAAATTGAGAGTATCACCCGAAAAAGCGATAAATTCGACGTTTTCGCCTTTCAAAGTTCTGTAAAAACTTATTGTCTACATTTTTTTCATCCAAATCTTCAGAGAAGATAGTCAATACGTAAAACTAAATATCCATATGCTTTTTCCCCGATGTGTAGCATCCGAGTATCCAAAAATGTAACACTATTTGGGATATGCCCAGAGAGGTATTATTAAAGTGACCTCATTTATCTAATGCTGGTTTCGTTTCATCGAAAAAAATGAACACCTGCACGTTGAACATGTTTACACCCTTGCACAGAACACTGCGTGTGATAAAAGTGTACCCGTTCTACATGAACCTGCTATCGATAAAACGAATAAAAAACATTGCCCCGTTTGCTACGCTATGTGCATGAATAATTAGGTTTCGCTTATCACCCATATTTAATTGTTATTGCAAAATCCAATTTATTTCACCAAATTTATCTGTCAAATGAAATATTCGACAGCTGATTTTCAGTGCAACCAGCACCCTGTCAAAGCTTCAGAGGGTAAAAAGTGTGATTTTTTTTACACTCCTGAAGTGTACATTTTTAGGAAACGAAAACGGAAAATTGAAGAGTGTAACAAAAATGCGCATTTTTTTGATAAAACGAAATCACTATAAATAAAGAACTAAAAAATTTAAAAATTTAAAAAAGCGAAGAACCCGGGTAATTTTTCAGTTTTTTGACCATAACTTTTCACTAAAACAAAAAAATTAAAAAAGCGCTTCCGGAATCCTGACGCCAAACCACGTCTTTTGAGCTATCTCCCATAATTTTAGCTAGTTTATTAGTAGTTGGGTGCTAAAGGAAGGTTAGGTTCAAGTGGCTGCCGCAGAGGCACACTTAGGCCAGTTTTGAAAGGCCCGTTGTGATACCACCAACACAAGGAAAGTCAGTCCCGGGACCCAGCCAAATGGAAAATCCCTGAGTGGTTGGGATTTTCCACATAGCAGAATCCCGGGACTGACACTCCTAAACCGACACCGTTACTCCTCCTCGAACCACTTAGATGACTTTATGAAGGCCATCAAGTCCTTTATGTCCAGTTCCGCGATCTGGCTTAGGCTATCCAGGAACGGAACTCCCAAAAAGCGCGTTCTCGCGCTGCTTAAAGCCGGACAGTTGCAGATGAGGTGTTCCACTGTTTCCTCCTCCTCATCATCTTTGCAACTCCTGCAGCATCGTCGGTAGGGCACACTTAGCCTTTCTGCATGCCTACCAATGAGGCAGTGACCGGTTAATACCCCTATCAATATGCAGATTTCCCTCCTAGTTAGGGCATAAATGCGTCTAGACCTTTTGAGATCACATTTTGGCCAGGTTTGTTTCGATATCCGACACCCTGGGGATTGCAGCCATCTTTCGTTGGCTTGACGGAGTGTGTGCTCCTTCAGCATTAGTTTGCATGTGGCAAACGGCATACCTAAGCGCTCTTTATCCTGAAGAACCTGCTTGGTCGTGCCCTGCCTGGCAAGCTCGTCTGCCTTACATTTTCCCTCAATGTCCCTATGTCCCGGGACCCATATGAGGTTTACGCGGTTCTGTTGAGCCATCTCCTGAAGAGATCGACGACAGCTGAGTGTCAGTTCAGAGTTGAACGTGTATGACCCAAGGGATTTGATGGCCGCTTGGCTATCGCTGAAAATAGCGATATCTTCTCCGATAACACGTTTGCTTAACCAGGCCACGGCGTCTAGGATTGCCGAGACTTCCGCCTGGAAGACGCTACAATGATCAGGTAACCTGAGGGAGAGCTCAAGGTCCAAATCCCTCGAATAAACCCCTCTGCCGTCCAACTTCGAGCCGTCGGTGTATATGGAAGTGCCACTATTTGTTTCGGGACACCAATCCGTCCTCTCCCAGTCTTCTCTGCTGGGAATGTTTATTTTGAAACAGCTATCACCGACTGTAGTGGTCGCACAACGATCTGTGCTTAGAGGGAGAAAGCTGTAAGATTCCAGAATACTGGAGTGTCCAATAGTACCCGCACCCCAACTGGAGGTTTCTCTTAGGCGCAGAGCTGATGCCGCTGCTGACCGAAACCCTTCCAGATCAAGTGGCAAAATGCCCAGAATGGAGAATGGAGGGCTTCGTTGGGCGTTGTCCTTAGCGCACCGCTTATACAGATCATATTGGATCTATGGACTTTCCGCAACAGATTCAGGTATGTTGCCTTGCTCAGCGCAGGCCACCATATGACGACTCCATATAGCATGATTGGACGAATGATGGCCGTGTAGATCCAACTGCATACTCTAGGGCTGAGCCCCCATTTTTTGCCAATGGCTCGTTTGCATGTGTAAAGAGCGATGCAAGCTTTCTTCTTGCGCTGAAGAACATTCTCCTTCCAATTCAGTTTCCTGTCCAGAACTATGCCTAGAAACTTGGCCTTATCCGACAAGCCCAGGCGCGTGCCATCTAGTTCTGGTAGGCTTAGTGGCGGTATTTTGTACCGGTTGGTGAAGAAGACAAGTTCCACTTTCCCCGGGTTGATACTAAGTCCGCAGCGAGAGGACCACGTCGAAACTTCTCGCAGTGCTACTTGCATCAGGTCACACAGAGTTTGTGGGAACTTGCCTCTGAATGCAATAGCTAAAACGTCTGCGTATGCCACTATCTTCCCGCCCCCCCAGCTTGTGTCACGTAGCAACGAGTTGACTGTGAGGTTCCATAAAAGCGGGGAAAGAACACCACCCTGGGGTGTTCCCCTTGTGACATAGCGTGATAACTCAACCGTACCAAGTGAAGAAGCCATTTTCCTTCCCCTTAAAAGTGGTCAATTAAACCAGTTAGAGGTCTATCTACGCCCAGATTAGTTAAAGCGGAATTGATAGCCTACGGGCTTATATTGTTGAAAGCCCCTTCAATGTCTAGGAAGGCCACGAGACAGTAGTCCTTTTCACACAGCGGTTTCTCAATGACAGATACTAGGCTGTGCAGAGCGGTTTCTGTTGATTTACCCTTGCTGTATGCATGCTGATAGCTAGAGATTAGGTTGCTATCAATAGTCGTTGAGAGGTAGTCGCGTAGTATCCTCTCAAAGGTTTTGAGTACAAAGGACGAGAGACTGATCGGTCTGTAGTCTTTTGGCTCGTAGTGGGATGCCTTCCCAGCCTTAGGGATAAACACTACCGTGGCGCTTCTCCAGGAGCCCGGAATGTGGTTGAGAGCCAGGCAGGCTGTGAAGAGAAATACTAGCCATTTAGCTGATGTCTCCAACGTGTTTATAAGTTGCGCGGGGATAATCCCGTCCGGCCCGGCAGCCTTATACGGTTCAAAGCTCTTAACTGCCCACCTTACCCTTTCCTCAGTGATGGGTATTTTTACTGCCAGGTTTGTTGCAGGTACTAGTGGTGCGTCATGCAGATTCCCCGGAAAATGTGTATTCAAGAGCAGCTCAAGGGTTTCCTCTTCCGTGATGGTCCAGGATCCGTCAGTTTTTCGCAAATAGCTGATGGCTGTTTGACTTTTCGATAGGACTCGTCTAAGTCTCGCTGTGTCGTCGACCTTTTCGACGCCAGTACAGAAATTTCTCCACGAAGTTCTCTTCGCCTGTCTCAGAGCTTTTTTGTAGGCCCTAAGTTTAGCTTTATATTCGTGCCAATGAGGCTCAGAGCCGAGGCTCTTGGCCTTGTTAAATTGTTTCCGGCATGATTTGCGGAACGAGTCCAAATCGTAGGACCACCAATGTGGCCTGTGTTTACCGCGTGGTTTTGGCACTGGACAAGCCTGTGCATTTGAGAGCGCCGATGTAAATGTAGTAACAAGATCCTCCAGCTCCTCTACTGATGAGGGGGCTTGTGAGGGCAGTACTGGGAGGTCTCTGTCTAATATTTCATTGTGTAACTGCCAATTTGTGTTACGTGGATTGCGCTTAATGATTGGTTGTTCTACAATAAAGTCTAAAACCATTTCTATGTAACGGTGGTCGGAGAATGAATGTTCTTCCAGAACCCGCCATTTTCTGACCCACCCATAAGCGCCTTCACTACAGATAGTGAGGTCTATGACCTCCCTACGGGTCTTAGTGATAAAAGTAGGCTCATTACCCACGTTGCAAATTACCAGGTTGGTTGTTAAGAGGTAATCAAACAGAGACTCGCCCCTGGCATTGATATCGGAACTCCCCCATTGGACATGGTGAGCATTAGCGTCCGCTCCAATAATAAGATTACCCGTGCAGAAATTTGACACCAGGTCTTTCACCTCCGTTTGTGGTGGGGGTTCTTCGGCGTCGTAGGGCATATAGACCGACGCCACCGTCAGACGGGTGCTGTCGACCGTTAGACTGATAGCGGTAATATCACCATTGGTGTAGTTAGGTAGGAGAAAGGAGTTCAACTCAGACTTGACCAAAATACATGTTCGGACTTTGCTCTCCTCGCTGGCTCGAATGAGCTTGAAGCCCTTAGTCCCCAATCCGCAGATTCTCGAGCTATTGACCCAGGGTTCTTGGATGAGGACCACATCCACGTCGCCTTTAGAAAGACGACTACTTAAAGCAGCCGAGGCCACTTTAGATTTGTGCAGATTAATCTGAAGCACCACCAACATGAGAGCGCACAGACTTCCCTGCCGTCCCCATGTCGTCGAGGTTTGCCCCATCCCGGAGGTTGCCTATGAACGACGAGTTGTTCCGATTAACTGCCCGATATGGCGTTGCAGGAGTCCTGCTGCCTGTAGCGTTAGATGTTAATCGCTCAGCGTTGGCTGCTACCACCGTGACGTCGAGGACTTCCTCGTCCTGTAGGCTGTCCTCCATCTCCGAGTTGTTCACAGCACTATCGGGACAAGGGACAAGGGACGTGGCGGATAACATGCTTTCCGCATCGGAATGCTCCGCTTCCTCTTCTGGTAATTCGTTTTCCGTTTCCCCCGGAGCAGCCGAGAAGGCAGCGCGCTGAGCATCACCACGATATACGTGGATAACGATCTGGCCTACGCTGTAGTGTACTAGGCCATTGCACCTTTTGAGGGGCTCGATTGACTCTTTATTCATGGTGAGCACCACCTGTCTGTCGGGCCCCACCGCATCCCCGACCAGATTGACACTCCAGTCATGCGTTGGGAGGGACGGATTCATTAGCCGTAGAATCCCGAAAATTCTGTCGGGTTCGTCAGGGATGGCCGGAATCCACGCCCTTGCCCTTGGACGAGCTGGAATGTCCTTCCAGTCGACGCCCTCTATCTTTGCGCCCTTGTAGACTTCACCCAGTTTAGCAGCTGCTGCCTTATACAGTGCTACGGTTTTTGCATCCTCGCATGTGAGTAATTTGATCTGACCCTGGTGCCAACCCGCATCCGTTACTCGCGCCGAACTACCCGGAAACTCCGGAGCAACATTGAGAAGAATGTTGCCGAGTTCATTTCGCACGTAACGCCACCGGTCCTTGGGGATGGCCAGACGGTCATTGCATCGGTCAAGGACGCCTATAAGGATCCTGTCCTTGGTTACCTCAGCAAAGCTTAGTTTGCCCGCTCCAGAGGTATTCTGATGCCGCTTGGGAGGGGGATTTAACTCCAGGTCCGATCTCTGGCGCTTGAAAGGGTTAACTTTTAACCTCTTTGGCACGTAAGAATTTTGGAAATCCGGTATCACAGCTTTCGCTAGCTCTACCGATTTACTGGAATTCGGCGACAGCGACTCCTGCGGTACCCCTTCATACCTCTTCAGGATCTTTGCAGCCAATCTTTTCTCGTGGTATGTGAAGCGGCGGGGAGATGTCTCCCGGGAGTGCGGACCCGTAGTTGCCATCGCGGTCGCTCCCCTTGCCGAAATCTCAGTTGCAGCTTCCTTCCCCTTCGAAACTCCGAGGCCAGGTCGTGAGACCGCTGCCACAGACGTAAAGATACTGGTTTTCATATCAGAGGTTGATGGGAGTTTAGCATCCGCCGTTGTCCGCTTAGCTGCGTTGGCAACCGCACTGGTGCTAGCTCCCATCAAGTCAATCTTACTCGATAGAGGGTTGGTTGACCGACTCGTAGTTGCCATCGCTGTCGATCCCCCCCTTGATTGTGGAACGGAGGTTGTCCTCCGGCGCTGTTGTTGCTTTCTCGCCTGCTCCTCCTTAGCTCTCCTTTGCTGAGGAGTGAAATTTGGCGTTGTTTGTTTTTTGGGTTTTTCGTTTTTATTTGCGTTATTTGAGTTCATCTTGTTCGTACGACCCATCGCCGGACAAGGCCAGCTTAGGGTCAAGGGAAGAGTAGGGGAAAATGTGTCGTCCGCCGCGGCAGAGCCCCGTACCGCGGTAAGGCCATGCTTACTCTCTGAGGCGACCCGGTATCAGAGAGGCTCCGTTCAAATACAGCCACGATTTGCCTCCCGGCTGCAAACGTCCAATGCGCACGTGGTCGCATAACACCCTGGATTGGGAGGGGGAAGATCTTTGTCGTCGCGCCAGAGAGGCTAGGCTGCTCTCGTGATGAAGTGCCGTACGGAGCTATGATCACGAGGGCAGCGTAGCCCTGTGGCTATCGACTTAAGCCCTCGTACCGCGGCAAGGTATCCACCCTTCACGAGGGCTCAACTGCTAAAGGAAAGATATACCGAAATTTTAAGCTACGACACATATCCGTTCTTTTAGTAGATGAGTGGGTGCCCCCATAATTTAAGCCAAGGGCTACATATATAAATTAATTGGTTCTCCCTTATTAAGAAAACAGACAAACTGACACAAAAACTAATAGGCTATCCATATCAACTTTATGTAGATGATTTAACCTAGAACCTTCCTTCGGATTACCCACTCACAATTTCACCTAGTAGTTGTGGACTTGCACTTAGTATAATTCTTTTTCAGTTCAGCGGAATTTTAGTCAGAAAATCTAGTTTAAAACCAGTATTTTTGCCGACTAATTTGTTTTTTTTTTTTGTGTGTGTTTTTTTGGTTCTTTTTATAAGGCAAAATTAGCGCGTGTTATAATGTCATAAGTTAGCAATAAAATTATGGCTATAATGACTTCGCTATTTTATTAAAGTTAAGTTTTAGATACCAATAGCCTTTTGACCTACAGAAAGTGATAGTAATTTGATCACAGCTGATTTGTACAATTTGTATTGTATTCGTTGTAGTACATACTAGGGAATCCAATTTCCGGGATTTCTAGCCCTCGGGATTTTTGGGATTTGAAAGTTCAATCCCGGGATCCCGGGATTGTCCCGATTTTTTTTTTTTTTTGATAAAAATGGCACCCTATATCTATGTAATAAAGTAGACTAAATTATAGTAATTCATTTAAGTATGTATGTATGTATTTATCAAGGCAGTCATTTTTATAACGAACGAAAAGTAACATTAAATTTGTAACTCAAAGTTACTATTCAGGAACTTGAAACATAAGTTATTTGTACTACTCGTAAACATAGCCAAATATACATACTTATATATTTGATTAACAACGACTTACAAAAAAATAAAAATAAAAATGAATGTCATTTGACTTAGAGAAAAATTACTTTTTCTGAAGTTTGAAGTGTGATCTTAAAGAAATTATTGCATTAATAGTGTCATCTCTTAACCTGGCCTCTGTCGCAACACTGGTGGGTTGAACAGTTGACAAAACGTCAAATGTTTTCTGAATATAATAGCCTTTTGATACATTTACACTGCACCAAATTCGTCGAATTTGGCGAAGTTATTTCGAGAATGCTTGTCCGCAGAATGAATTTGTTTGCCAAATTAGACGAATTTAATTTCAATCTCCGGATGAACGGCCTCGAAAAAACCTGGCCAAAAGTGACGCATTTGGTGCAGTGTAAATGTAGCTTTTGTTGTCCCCATTCCAAAAAATATCAATTTCTTTCCCCAATTAATTCATATTCGTGTCTATTGGTGGAAATTTGGGAGCTACTAGTCGGGCTTGTCAACTTCAACCACTTCGTCGTTGATATTAGTATGGTTTTCGTTATGAAGCATGTTTTCTGTATTACGAAGGATGCTCTCGAGCTCCCCCCCCAATGACTGATAAGCTAATTTCTTTGGAAAATGCATACTTTAAATCATATATATTACTCGGATTAATTAAAAAGGCGTAAAAAGGCGGTGTTGCAAATGTAGTTAATGTAATAGTTATTTTTCCCTCAAAGGGGGATGTTTTTGGTAGAAGTTTAGAATCATTCAGAATCATGTTCTACTTAAAGTACATATATACAAGATAACTTAAATGTATTTAAATATTTATTTTCGGTGAACCCGGGATTTAAGTCTAGTAATCCCGGGATTTTCGGGACTTAAAAAACTACGGGATCCCTAGTACATACCTACCAGGAATGGATATAGGGTAGGCGAGCGTAAAGCCCCAATTTTATAAAACTTTGTAATACTTTGACAGATGCGCGCCTCGTTTTTGCCCATTTCCCAATATTTTGCTTCGCTTTACGTTCCACAAACTTTGTATGAAGGTGGACACTACCAAGTTTTATGTAATTGGGCCTTAAAACACGAACCTTCGGGATCAAAAAATTCATATTTTTCCCAGAAAAAAATATGGTAAAAATTACACAAAAAAGACTAAAATTTACACAAAAATACAGTAAAAATTAAGCAAAAAATTTAGTGCAAATTACACAAAAATGCAGTAAAAGTTACGCAAAAAACATAGTAAAAATTATGCAGAAAATGTAGTATAAATTACAAAAAAAATAAGTAAGGAAAGCTGTCTTCGGCTGTGCCGAAGGCTAAAACCCTTTCATGAATAAGCGTCACGATTTTCACTGTTTGATCCCAGGACAGCCTGTGTGAATTTAACTTAAGCTCATACCGAAATTATCGGAACTATCGATTATATGGGGGCTATGTGTTATATTGGTCCAATCTCATTGATTTTTAACATCGACATTCCAAATTCTAAAATAGCAACAGTTACGAAATTTCACGTTCCTACCTATATAATTACAGGAGTTATCTACCAAAATCCGTTTATCGGAACAATCGATTGTATGGGGTCTATGTCAAATATTTATCCCATCTCGATGATTTTCAACATCGATATTTCACATATAAAAATAGCAATACTTACAAAATTTCACCATCCTAGGTGTTTAAGTACAGGAGTTATAGCCCAAAATCCGTTTATCGGAATAATCGATTGTATGGGAGCTATGTGAAATATTTATCCCATCTCGATGATTTTCAACATTGATATTTCACATATAAAAAAAGCAATACTTACAAAATTTCACGTTACTAGCTCTTTAATTACAGAAGTTATAGCCCGAAATCCGTTTATCGGAACAATCGATAGTATGGGAGGTATGAGTAGTTTTGGTCCGATCTTGCTGGTTCCGACGAATGATTATTCTCATATAAAATAACACCTCCATACCAAATTTCATCGAGATATCTCTAAAATTGAGGGACTAGTTTGCGTACAAACAGACGGACGGACGGACAGACGGACATGGCTAAATCGAATCAACACATCGTCCTGATCATAACGGTAAACTTATTAGTGGGTATATCTCTTCTTCTTCTCATACTTACAAACATCGGACCAAAGTTATAATACCATTTCATGTTCATGAAAGGTATAAATATAGTGTAAGTTACGCAAAAAAGTGAAAATTACAAAAAAAATAGTGTGGCGAATGTTCTCAAGAATCACTCATCTCTCAACTCTAGCGTATTTCCACCACTAGCGTCACTACGACAACTACACCTGTTTAGGTACATGGCGCGAGAGCGAAAGAGCGAGAGGCAGCTCGCATATTTGCGAATGTGACACAAAGAGGAGATGACGATAGATAAACGTTTTGAGAACACTGCTGCACGAATAACCCAGAAATGTATAGACATTTCTAGATTATGAAGCAGACTGCAGCTGGGGTATATAAACCGCGCAAAGGCAACGCACATCAATCAGTTTATTTTCAAGTGTTGTACAGTGAAATACTGAACAGTGAATTAACCCGCGATATTGTACTACGGTTTTTAGTAGTGAATAAAGCGTACTATTTATTAAGCAGATTCTGAGTGTTTTATTTAACGTACAGTGATCGAACTCAGGGAAAATAGTCGAGGAATCATCGAATTCGTCACAATTGGTGTCAGAAGCGGTATTGTTAAATAAACAAGGACATTGTAAGGATAGCAAATACATTGCAAGGATACCAAGGACATGGCAAAGTGGAGTGAATTGAAGATCCAGCAACTCAAAAATGAGTTGGAACGGCGTGGACTGACAACGGCAGGCAATAAAGCAGAGCTACAGTCACGTTTGCGTGAGGCTATGGAAGCGGAAGGAGTCAACGTTGACGATCATGTTTTTCAGCATTCAGAAGAGGGAGCGACCAAAATTGAAGAGCAGCAGGATACTCCGGATACAGTGGAAAATGTGAACACAAACTCGTTATTGGCTGCATTGTCTCAGTTGTCGGCGAACATTTCAACAAAATTAGAATCACAGGAGACACTTATAACATCTCCGTTGGAAGAACAGAAGACACACATGGCATCTCAGTTGGAACAACAAGAGACACGCATGACATCAAAGTTGGAGGAACAGAAGACACACATGACATCTGCGTTGGAAGAACAGAGGACATACCTGACATCGCAGATCTCAGCTCAACTTGAGGAACAGGAGGCCCGACTATCTTCAAAAATTGCATTACAGCTGGAGGAGCAGGAAGAACGTACGTCATCACAGCTAAAAATACAGGACGAGAAAATAATGCAGCTTGAGGAGAATGTCGAGGCCGAGGTGGATGCGTTAAGAAGTCGTATCCAGGAGTTGCAGCTGAGTCGTTCAAGTGTTTCACAAGCGCACCCAAGGTAAAAACCCCATCATTTCACGGTTCTGTTCCTTTCCAGGTATTTAAGCTACAATTTGAGAAGACAGCAACTGGGGCGCTGAGGACAAAGTCGCTGCTTTATTTGTGTCATTGAAAGGACCTGCAGCCGAAATCTTACAGACTATTCCTGACGCTGAAAGAAACAACTATGAAACTTTGATGGGAGCCGTTTAAAGACGTTACGGCAGCGAGCAAAGGAGGCAGATACATCAAATAGAGCTACAGAATCGCTTCCAGAAGACTAATGAGACATTGCAGGAGTTTGCATCGGATATTGAGAGGTTAGCCCATCTGGCAAATGCAGACGCACCCGTGGAATACATCGAAAGGGTGAAAATCCAAAGCTTCATAAATGGAATACGTGATGTGGAGACAAAGAGATCATTGCGGAGACGGTACATGCTCTAACACAAGAAACAGACTCGCTTTTGAGTAAACCAACGTACAAAGCTCACCATGTGGAAGTGGAGACGCCAGACTGGGCCGAGAAAATTGACAAAATCCTAGAAGCATTAAACGGGAAGCAACAGAGAAATGAAGGGGCTATTAAGTGCTTCAAGTGCGGAAAATCTGGTCATATTGCACGTTATTGTGGATCTGGATCTGGCTCCAATAATTCCAGTAATGCAAGCGGACGTAAGCGCAAGGCTGAAGGGGACGAGCAAGTCTCCCAATCCAACCAACCGTTAAACTAAAGAGAGTCAGCCGCAAGGAGCGTAGGCTGGCTCCCGCAATTGGATGCCCCATAATCTCTGTCTCACAGATCGGAAGGAAGTCGAGTAATGTTACTGTAACATGTGAAATCGCAATTGGTGTGGATTTCTTAAGCAATCAAGATTGACATGCAAAACAGGACTATGAGCTATAAAAACATGGATGTACCACTCAATTTTGGTTACGAGAACAAGTATATCAGTAAGCGGATCCTCGTGGAAGATAGCCAACAAATTCCACCGAAGTCGGAGGCAGTCATATGGGCAAGGATTGATGGAGATTATGGGACAAACAAATTGTGGGTTGTCGAAGCAGCAAACAAATCAAAGACGGATATGGTTAGGTTAGGTTCAAGTGGCTGCCGCAGAGGCACACTTAGGCCAGTTTTGAAAGGCCCGTTGTGATACCACCAACACAAGGAATCTCAGGCCCGGGACCCAGCCATATGGAAAATCCCTGAGTTGTTGGGATTTTCCACATAGCAGAATCCCGGGACTGACACTCCTAAACCGACACCGTTACTCCTCCTCGAACCACTTAGATGACTTTATGAAGGCCATCAAGTCCTTTATGCCCAGTTCCGTGATCTGGCTTAGGCTATCCAGGAAGGGAACTCCCAAAAAGCGCGTTCTCGCGCCGCTTAAAGCCGGACAGTTGCAGATGAGGTGCTCCAATGTTTCCTCAACCTCATCATCTTTGCAACTCCTGCAGCATCGTCGGTAGGGCACACCTAGCCTTTCTGCATGCTTACCAATGAGGCAGTGACCGGTTAATACCCCTATCAATATGGAGATTTCCCTCCTAGTTAGGGCATAAATGCGTCTAGACCTTTTAAGATCCCATTTGGCCAGGTTTGTTTCGATATCCGGCACCCTGGGGATTGCAGCCATCTTTCGTTGGCTTGTCGGAGTGTGTGCTCCTTCAGCATTAGTTTGCATGTGGCAAACGGCATACCTAAGCTCTCTTTATCCTGAAGAACCTGCTTGGTCGTGCCCTGCCTGGCAAGCTCGTCTGCCTTACAGTTTCCCTCAATGTCCCTATGTCCCGGGACCCATATGAGGTTTACGCGGTTCTGTTGGTCTCCTGAAGAGATCGACGATAGCTGAGCGTCAGTTCAGAGTTGAACGTGTATGAGCCAAGGGATTTGATGGCCGCTTGGCTATCGCTGAAAATAGCGATATCTTCTCCGATAACACGTTTGCTTAACCAGGCCGCGGCGTCCAGGATTGCCGAGACTTCCGCCTGGAAGACGCTACAATGATCAGGTAGACTGAAGGAGAGCTCAAGGTCCAAATCCCTTGAATAAACCCCTCTCCAACTCTGCCGTCCAACTTCGAGCCGTCGGTGTATATGGAAGTGCCACCATTTGTTTCGGGACACCAATCCGTCCTCTCCCAGTCTTCTCTGCTGGGAATGTTTATTTTGAAACAGCTATCCCCGACTGGAGTGGTCGCACAACGATCTGTGCTTAGAGGGAGAAAGCTGTAAGATTCCAGAATACGGGAGTGTCCAATAGTACCCGCACACAACTGGAGGTTTCCCTTAGGCGTAGAGCTGATGCCGCCGCTAACCGAAATGTTGCTGCAATTTTGTTCGTATCAAGAATATTGGTTTTTACTACCATTTTCATACGATTTTGAAAAGAAGTAGCACTGTCAATTAGATAGGGAAGCATGAAGCCGAGAAGTGTCAAAAACGTCTCGGACTGCTTAACCTTATATTATTAAACAATGATCTCCACATTCTGTTATACCCGAACTATACATCACTATTCAGCACTCTTATAAAACTCCCAAAGCCACAACCATCCGCTCATTCCCTTACACACACACGTACATATCTATGCAATAATCCATCAGCTGCCACTTGCTTTTATTTTTGTGCCAAAAAAAAAACAACAAAATGTACCAAATCATATCATCTTCGGTATCTAAACACCATTTGTAAGCTAAGAACTCCAGCTTCACTTCTGGCTTTATATATTTAACTTTTTGCCTATTGGCAAAGTTTATTTTTTAACGATATGATTTTGTAAGAAAATTCCACAATGTTAAGATCGAAATTTAAATATCTTACGGAATTTAACTAAAGAACAATTTTACATGACACTAGTGCTGATTTAGAATACTGTAAAAGTGTGATAAAAGTGTACCCGTTCTACATGAAACTGCTATATCGATAAAACGAACAAAAAACATTGCCCGTTTGCTACGCTATATGCATGAATAATTAGGTTTCGCTTATCAACCATATTCAATTGTTATTGCAGAATCCAATTTTTTTCACCAAATTTGTCTGTCAAATAAAATTTTCGTCAGCTGATTTTAAGTGCAACCAACTAACCTGTCAAAGCTTCAGAGGGTAAAAAGTGTGAGGGTTTTAGAAAACGAAAACATATTCTGTTTGACGTTTTACCTTCATTTTGCAAACGAAAAAAAAACGCATTTTTTGATGAACGCATTTTTTGATGAAACGAAATCACCATAACTTTTTTGACGAAAAACACATTTTTAGGTATTTGTTTCCTTTAGGGGTCAACCGCTAATAATTTAGCTAAAATTATGGGAGATAGCTCAAAAGACAGGTTTTGGCCTCAGGATCACGAGTCCGGAAGCGATTTTTTTTTGTCTGTGGAAAGTTATGGTCAAAAATCGAAAAATGACCCACGGCGCCACGGTACGCATTTTTTCGCACGTTTTTAGGTACAGCCTAATAAAATTACAACAACCACATGAAAACTTGCCACTTTGATTGCAAATATCTCTTCAGAGAAGCGAAATATTAAAAAGCGCTTCCGGATTCGTGATCCTGAGGCCAAACCCCGTCTTTTCAGCTATCTCCCATAATTTTAGCTAATTTATTAGCAGTTGACCCCTAAAGGAAACAAATACCCATTTTTACTTTGATTATTTGATGTTCTAAGCTTTTCTCGATTTTTTAAAAGTTTAATTCACTAATGATATTTTTAGAGGGTTAAATATTAAATTCTAAGCAGAAAATATATTTTTCATACAGTTGAAGATTGCCCAGAAAAATATCCCCAATCGTCTCATTCCTAAACATTTTTTTTTGCATCATAAACATGAGTAAATCTCACCAATTTCTTCGGTGCTGACTCTACAAACTCTTAAACAAACATTTTATTTATGTTATTATTTAAATATGTATACATGAACGCAAAATGTATATAGCGAACACTTTGATATTAAGGGAGCTAACTAAAAATCAATTCACGAAGTTCCTCATCGATGATGAAGTTATTTTTGTAAACCCTATAATTCTCTAGATAGAGCCAAATTTACTCCATTCATGATATCAAACCTTATAGTGGTTTAACCCTTTCGCCCCTGAATTCATATCTTTCATATTTGAGTAAACAGCTGAGACATTTGTACTGAAATAATTGATGTATGAGTTGGGCAGAGTCCTTGGGCGGCGAGGGGGTGTGGTCAGGGTTTTGTGGGGTACACATTTGCTCCAACAGGGCTGAAAACATAAAATAAATTGTTTGTGTGGTACATATATGTACCGTCAGGGTTTTTGTGTGGTACATATTTGTACAAACAGGTAAGAAAACATAAAATAAATTGTTTTAGCGGGCCTAAACGAATCATTAGAAACCATCCAATCGAGAGCCCGGTTGATAGGGATATTATTATGTAAGCTTTCAGTTTCAGTTTTCTTCTTTTTCATCTCGCTGTGCTTTCTTAGATGTAGAAGGTTTTTCAAAATCACTTTCACTTTCTTCCTCTTTTGCATTTCATCGTCACTACTCTCAAATAATGATTCTCCTTCATATTCGCTGGGTTCATATCTGTCAGACGAACCATCAGAAAAATCTGACAAATCTTCCATGAAAGTCTCCAGCTCCTTTTGACTCAGCGAACGTTTACTCATTTTCCACCTGGAAAGAAAATAGATATGCAGCTAACCCTGATGGTACATATATGTACCACTAGAAAATCCGGGTGGTACTTATTTGTACCACAAACTAAATGCGCTAACAAAATTTGTATATGAAACAAATAAAACAAACTATGTGCTTTCCGATACTCTTTTGGGGTTTTTCCAAAAAAATAAAACGAAATTATGTACTCCCACTTGTGGTTTTCACCTTACCCCGGAATTCTGTAATTTTGTCTCATCTCAAGTCACAAAATTGAGATCTGTCATTTGAGGTTTGTAATTGGACAACATGGAATTGGAACACGAATTGTCTCTATTAGTGACTATTGTCTCTATTAGTGACTAGAGACAGCTTACAGAATTCGGGGGTTAGTTTGACTACCAAACACTTACTCAGTCGAATTCTGCGACAAAAACACGTGCATAAAATAAGTATCAGCTGTTTAACGATGTGCTGCCATGTTTTCCTCAACTGTCAGGGTTCCCAGGTGGTACACTTGTAATTCGTTTTTAGGGTAATATAAAGCATTTAAGGTACTGAAATTGGTGCTGGTACACATGTGTACCAACAGTGACGAAAGGGTTAAGTATAGATATCTCCTTCGATAGAGCTAAATTTTTGTGGAAAGCTTAGGTTCACTCCCAGAAAGAAAAGGAAAAGAACTTCGTGACGAACAAACGATACATACATATAACCGTTTTTGAGAAAAATCCGGAAAAGTCTATACATACGTGGCATTTATGTGAATATAATGTATAGAATTAGTTTTGCAATCGCGATATCTCAGAACTGGTGACTCCTAGAGTCGGACCATTTTTGTAGAGAATTTTCATGTCTACAACTTTATCTCAGGTAGTTTTTAGAGAAAACTAACCGTTTTCAAGAAAAATGCAAAAAAACCTCAAAATTTAACTAAAATTGGTATTTTAAATGAGTTTTTTAAAAAAGAGCTCGGGGAAAATTGTTGAAACTCAACATATCATCTTATTTTAATACATATTTGAGAATTCAAAAGAAAAAATGTAGGGGCATGCCCCTTTTAATAAAACATGCACCTTTTAATAAAACATGCTTAAACTAAGGTGACCATCCGTTGTCCTCCGAAAATGCGGCTTGTCCTCCGAAAAATTTGTGTCCTCCTTTTTGACGATTTTGTCCTCCTTGTCCTCCTTTTTTGACGACTTTTACTCCTTTTTACAACCTTTATATTAAGTCGCTTTCTTGTTTGCACCACAATTTTCTAACGAATTTGTGGAATCTTGCAAAGTCTTTTTAGGTAACTTCCCGTTGAGCTAGAGACTTAAACTTGGAACATAGTTCATAACTCCGTGACAAAGCAATGTGAATTAAAAAAGTATCCGCTAGGTGGTGAAATTGAGATTCTTGTGATCGACTTTTGATTATCTTCCTGGCAACCTAGGGACTTGAAACTTAGCACGTATTCCGGGCACGGTGACTACAATTTGTCGGTATAATTGAAAATCTTTGAAACACAAGGAAAATCTTGCGATCGATTTTTGAGCAACTCCCCGGTAAGCTATTGACTTGAAACTCGACACATTTGTCGGAACCCGTGGACAATGAAATTCCTCATCAAAAAAATTCCGATAAGTTGGGCACTGATCGAGATATTTCGAAAACTATTTACAAGTTGAGAATCATGCGATCGACTTTTGACTAACTTCCTGGTAACAAATGAACTTGAAACTTGGCATAATTTGTGTACAAAAAAAAAATTCAAAATTAGGATGCCTTTTGTTCTAAATGTCAAAAAAAAATATTAAAATCGGTTGATGCGACAAAATTCAATTGGTTATAAAAATGTAACAATACAAATTTCGAGAAAAAAATTAACGGGATTTCCTACCCTTTTAAAAGGCTTTTTAATATTAAAAAAATTTGTTTGGTTATTCGAACACTTGGTAAATACGATGCTCACTTGAGATGGCCTTACCCTATTTTTCCTTTTCAAAATTTCCTATTGTAGCGGGCGTTATTTCCCTTTTGAAAAAGAAATAACGCCCGTGTTGACAAGAGGAGATAATGCCGTGCGGAAATTTAAAGTTCTCGAATAATAAAATAATAAAAATTATTAAATCTTTGCATTCCTTTAAATAATAATAATAACTAGGATCGCCCGTGGTCTGAAATTTTCTTCAACTCTCTCTTAATATACATATTCCCCGTTCACAACAAAACCAAATAAGTGGCTCCCTCGTGACAAATGCAAATTTGGATTAAGTGATACCATACAAACAATCTTCACATTAGGGTGGTGCAGCAAAGTAGTGCAACAGAAAAGCTGATGACAATACTGCCGTCCTATTTAAGAATGTGGGTATCTACATTCTAGCACAAACCGAAATAATGAACAAAATGTGTTTGGATCTGGACTTTTCAACATATATTAATTTTGTAATTAAAAATTACCATTTTAGAAAGTGCACATCCAAATCTTTCTATTTATGCAAAAAAAAAACATTAATTTCGATTCCTGTGTATGAAAAATGTAGATACTAATCGTTTTTCAATGCAAAATATTGTTAGAAAACTTTCCATTAGCAGATACTGCATATTTTATATGTAATATTAAAGGAGCCCCAGCTACAAAAAGCTGAGACTCCTATTTAAAAATGTGGGTATCTACAAATTATAGAGCAGATACGTCGCCTTTGAATAGGAAACCGGCTCTAATTTCACTTGGTTTCCTATTAAAAGTGTAGATACGGCAAAAGTTTTGTAGATACCCACATTTTTTTTAGGATTTGTGGAAAAACTATGTAGATACTGCAAAAGACAGAATTTAATTTAGCAATAACTTTATATTCATTTGCAAATTACGAAATATTTTTGCAAGAATAAACCCGAATTTTCAAGACGAGTACACCTATATAAATAACTTATTTTCTAAAAAATATGTAGATACCCACATTCTTAAATAGGACGGCAGAATACATTAGGATATATCTACAGGAGATTTTTTTTTATTTTTTTATTTATTTGTTTATGTCTAAGGTACAGCAGACACTTACTATTACAAATTATATTAAACTTACATTAATTGTTACATAAAAAATAAGTTTTTAATTTAAATTGCACCAAATCCCGGTATGGGCTTATAATATTTCGATATATAATGGTACTTTTTTATCGTAACCTTGTGGAATTTTACTTTTAAAAGTTCGTGTGGTATTTCCCTCCAAAAAAGGGTGATTAGTCCGGGATTAATCGCAGAGGAATAGTAGACTACTTCTTTTTTAGTATCTTTTAGATGGAATGAATTGGTCACATTTGTTCGAGCATGTCCCATGAAGAGACTAATTATACCCTTTATATACCAGAATGGGTATAAATGTATATTACTTGCAGGATATTACCTGACTTCGATTCTCGGCGAGGGCAAAAATTTAAAAATTGTTTTTTTTTTTAATTTTTATGTTTTAAAGAAAGGAAAACTGAAAAAAATCAGAATTCTGACAATCGAGGTGTCTACCATGACGCCAGGAACTACTGATCCTTGTCAGCGTCTAATTACAGCTTTGTTCTAAATGAGACAATTGGGGATATTTTTCTGGCCAATCTTCAACTGTATGAAAAATATATTTTCTGCTTAGAAAACATACTTTTCCAATATTTATCCCCCTAAAAATTTCATAAGTGAATTCAACTTTTAAAAAATCGAGAAAAGCTTAGAACATCAAATAATCTAAAGTAAAAATGTCTTTTTCGTAAAAAAAAAGGTAGAAGCTTTTACACGGTAGCTGGTTGAAAATCAGCTGACGAAAATTTTATTTAAGAATTAAGAATTAAATATGGGTGATGAGCGAAACCTAATTATTCATGCACATAGCGTAGCAAATGGGGCAGTGTAGAACGGGTATATTTTATCACACTTTTACACTGTTCTGTGTAAGGGTGTAAACATGTTCAAAGAAATCAGCATTAGTATAATGTAAAATTGTTCTTTAGTTAAAGTCCGTACGTTATTAAAATTTCGATCTAAACATTGTGAAATTTTCTTACAAAATTATATCGTTAAAAAAATAAACTTTACCAATAGGCAAAAAGTTAAATATGTAAAACCAGAAGTGAAGCTGGATTTCTTAGCTTACAAATGGTGTTAAGATGCCGAAGAGGATATGATTTGGTACATTTTTCTGTTTTTTTTTTTGGCACAAAAATAAAAGCAAGTGGCAGCTGCTGGATCATTGCATAGGAATGTACGTGTGTGTGTAAGGGAATGGGCGGATGGTTGTGTCTTTGGGAGTTTTATAAGAGTGCTGAATAGTGATGTATAGTTCGGGTATAACAGAATGTGGAGATAACAAAATACCTGGAGAGTTTGGAGACCTCTTTTATGTTTAATAACAAATAAACTAAAAATAATTTTCAACATTTTTTTTGGTGAGACACCAGATTAGTCCATTCTAAGTTTCCAATATAAATTTTATAGAGATCTATCCATAAATACTATACGAAATTGGGTTACGACTGTTTGTATGGGGAGAGTGTTAGCCTATTAATATATAGATGATGATACTGCAATTTTTCCTAAGGTGATGAAAACATGCAACAACTGAAATTATTATGTTTCGGCTTGTAGTAATGCTATAGATTTTTTTTAACAACATTTGAAAGCTAATAACTCCTGCTCTACATTCCTGTGCATGAATTTTAATATTTTTCTTTTAAACAAATTTTTTTAAAGCTATTTTTTGAAAATTACAATTCTGATGTTGGGATAAAAATTTTTAATTCTATATAACTAACTTCACTTTTTTGTATGACAAATACATTTTCTGCTTAGAAGATATACTTTTCCAATATTTTGTTTCTCTAAAAATTTCATAAGTAAAAAAACTATTTAAAAATCGAAAAAGCTTAGCACATTAAATTATCAAAGTAAAAAATGTGGTTTCATACAAAAAAGTGGAATTAGTTATGTAAAAAGGTGCATTAGTAAAAGTTCGTATGGTATTTCCCTGCAATAAATAGATTAGTCCGGGATCAATCCAAAGGAAAAGTAGACTACTACTTTTTTAGTCACTTTTAGATGGAATAAATTTGTCACATTTGTACCCTTTTTATACCAGAATGGGTATAAATGTTTACCTATATTCGATTCTCGGTGGAAGCAAAAATTTAAAACTGTTTTTCTTTTTTTTAATTTTTTGTTTTTATTTTATTTTTTCAGCAAGGAAAATTGAATTTGCTTTAAATGAGACGATTGGGGATATTTTTCTGGGCAATCTTCAACTGTATGAAAAGTATATTTTCTCATTTAAAGCAAATTCAGTTTTCCTTGCTGAAAAAATAAAATAAAAACAAAAAATTAAAAAAAAAAAACAGTTTTAAATTTTTGCTTCCACCGAGAATCGAATATAGGTAAGTCACTTTTAGATGGAATAAATTTGTCACATTTGTACCCTTTTTATACCAGAATGGGTATAAATGTTTACCTATATTCGATTCTCGGTGGAAGCAAAAATTTAAAACTGTTTTTTTTTTTTTAATTTTTTGTTTTTATTTTATTTTTTCAGCAAGGAAAATTGAATTTGCTTTAAATGAGACGATTGGGGATATTTTTCTGGGCAATCTTCAACTGTATGAAAAATATATTTTCTACTTAGAAAATATACTTTTCCAATATTTAACCCCCCAAAAATTTCATAAGTGAATTAAACTTTAAAAAAATCGAGAAAAGCTTAGAACATCAAATAATCAAAGTAAAAATGCGTATTTGTTTCCTTTAGGTGTCAACTGCTAATAAATTAGCTAAAATTATGGGAGATAGCTCAAAAGACGGGGTTTGGCCTCAGGATCACGAATCTGGAAGCGCTTTTTAATATTTTGCTTCTCTGAAGAGATATTTGCAATCAAAGTGGCAAGTTTTCATGTGGTTGTTGTAATTTTATTAGGCTGTACCTAAAAACGTGCGAAAAAATGCGTGCCGTGGGTCATTTTTCGATTTTTTGACCATCACTTTCCATAGAAACAAAACATTAAAAAAGCGCTTCCGGACTCGTGATCCTGAGGCCAAAACCTGTCTTTTGAGCTATCTCCCATAATTTTAGCTAATTTATTAGCGGTTGACCCCTAAAGGAAACAAATACCCAAAAATATGTTTTTCGTAAAAAAAAGTAGAGTTATGGTGATTTCGTTTCATCAAAAAATGCGTATTTTTTACACTCTTCAATTTTCCGTTTTCGTTTGCAAAATGAAGGTATAACGTCAAACAGAATATGCTTTCATTTCCTAAAAAACTCACACTTTTTACCCTCTGAAGCTTTGACGATTAGTTGGTTGCACTGAAAATCAGCTGACGAAAATTTTATTTGACAGATAAATTTGGTGAAAAAAATTGGATTTTGCAATAACAATTGAATATGGTTGATAAGCGAAAACTAATTATTCATGCACATAGCATAGCAAACGGGCAATGTTTTTTGTTCGTTTTATCGATATAGCAGTTTCATGTAGAACGGTTACACTTTTATCACACTTTTACAGTATTCTGTGCAAGGGTATAAACATGTTCAACGAAATCAGCATTAGTGTCATGTAAAATTGTTCTTTAGTTAAAGTCCGTACGATATTTAAATTTCGATCTTAACTTTGTGGAATTTTCTTACAAAATCATATCGTTAAAAAAATAAACTTTAACCAATAGGCAAAAAGTTAAATATATAAAGCCAGAAGTGAAGCTGGACTTCTTAGCTTACAAATGGTGTTTAGATGCAGAAGATGATATAATTTGGTACATTTTGTTGTTTTTTTTTTGCACAAAAATAAAAGCAAGGGGCAGCTGCTGGATCATTGCATAGATATGTACGTGTGTGTGTAAGGGAATGAGCGGTAGGTGTGTCTTTGGGAGTTTTATAAGAGTGCTGAATAGTGATGTATAGTTCGGGTATAACAGAATGTGGAGATAACAAAATAGCTGGAGAGTTTGGAGACCTATTTTTTCTTTAATAACAAATAAACTAAAAATAATTTTCAAAATTTTTTTTGGTGAGACACCAGATTAGTCCATTCTAATTTTGCACTATAAATTTTATAGAGATCTATCCATAAATACTATACGAAATTGGGTTGCGTCTGTTTGTATGGGGATAGTGTTAGCCTATTAATATATAGATAATAATAATAATAATAATAATAACAATAATAATTATAAAAAATAAAAATTTGGAATTAAAAATCGCGCGATTCGCTTTTTTAAATAGACCCAGTATTTTTAACTCAGTTTTAAGTAAAAGACAGGGACCGTAACTGTTATGAGTTTTAATATAAAAATCCACATTTAATCATTATTTTCAGATTTTTTTCATAAAAATCAACAATAGCAGTTATTTTAAATTTTTATTTTTTTGATCAAAAATAAAAGTTATTTTTTGATTTTTATTTTTTTGATCAAACATAAAAGTTATTTTTTGATTTTTATTTTTTTGATCAAAAATAAAAGTTATTTTTGATTTTTATTTTTTTGATCAAAAATAAAAGTTATTTCTTGAGCGATATTTTATCCCTCAAGAATAAAAATTAAGTTTCTTCGCGGATTGAAAAACTCAAATAACCGCAGCGCCTTTCTGGCAGGTTGTTGATCATAATTATTAGATGATATATCCTTGTCAGCATACACAGAGCCAAAAATGCCTAATAAAGTTAATAAGATTGTCTTCATGATCAGCTTTTGGGCAAAGGGGTAGTCGCAACGGTACAAACGAAGAAAAAACTGTAGGGAAATCTTTTTGGTTTTAAGAAGAAATCCTTATTAAAAAACTATACATTTAGTACAAAGGTGTAGTTAGACGCTGGCAATTATTAGTATACGATGGCCGGATGGTTAGCAGCTGGGTTTAGCAATCGAAAAATTGTAAGTTCGATTCTCTCTCTCTTTTTTTCCTAATTAGAAATGTTAAAAAGAAATCTTCTTAAATATATTTATAAGATTTTCCTTTGAAACATTAACAACTCTACACATATCGGTAATTAGAAGCTGGCAATCAAAAGTGAGCGATGGCCTGATGGTTAACAGCTGGGTTTATCATTCCGAAAATTGTAAGTTCGATTCTCGGTGAGGGCGATATCATTTTATTTTTCATTTAAAATATTAAAAAGAAATTCTTCTTAATAAAATTAAAAAGACGGTCTCTACAATAATAAGAAGCACATCTTCTTGAAGAAAATCTATAGAGATATCTTATGACTTTTGTTCTATTTTATTAGGCATTGTTGGCTCTGTGTATTACAAATGACACACGTGATCCCGCTACTTTTCATTTCTATACTGTGTTTGCTATAGTTTTCGCGTCAATTGAAATTGATAATAAAATAAAAAAAAAATTCAACCAATAATTATGATTTATTACTTACCAAAAAGGCACAGCGGCGTTTTGAGTTTTTCAATCCGCGAAAAAAGTTAAAACTCAAAACTTAATTTTTATTCTTGAGGGATAAAATATCGCTCAAGAAATAACTTTTATTTTTGATCAAAAAAATAAAAATCAAAAATAACTATTATGTTTGATCAAAAAAATAAAAATCAAAAAATAACTTTTATGTTTGATCGAAAAAATAAAAATCAAAAAATAACTTTTATGTTTGACCAAAAAAATAAAAATCAAAAATAATGATTATTTGTAATTTATATGGATTTCCCTCAAATTTTTTTAGTTTATAGAAGCTTTTTGTTGAGCATGAAGAGACGTGCATATTCATATACTTGAAACGTATCTGCGATATTGGGAAGTCTTCCATTTTTGATGCTAAAAATACAAAAATAATCGTTACGGGGGGTCCCTGGTAAAAGATAAATTAATAACGCTAAATATTTTAAATTTTTATTAAAATAAAAAATGAAAATTTGGAATTAAAAATCGCGCGATTTTTTATTCCAAATTTTCGCCTGCGGCACTTTTTTTAATAGACCCAGTATTTTTAACTCAGTTTTGAGTAAATGTTAGATTAATAAGGCTAAATATTTTAAATTTTTATTAAAATAAAAAATGAAAATTTGGAATTAAAAATCGCGCGAAAACATGAAATGGTATTATAACTTTGGTCCGATGTTTGTAAATATGAGAAAAAGAAGAGATAGACCCATCAATAAGTATACCGAAATGATCAGGATGACGAGATGAGTTGATTTAGCCATGTCCGTCTGTCCGTCTGTCTGTTTGAACGCAAACTAGTCCCTCAATTTTTGAGATATCTGGCTGAAATTTTGTATGTGGCCACCATTTTATAATATAGGAATCATTTGTCGGAACTGACAAGATCGGACCAGTATAACATATAGCCCCCATACAACCGATTGTTCAGATATAAGGTTTTTTGGCCAAAACTTCCGCAATTAAAAAGTTAGGAACGTAAAATTTTGCAACTCGAGTAATTTCTATTTATGTAGTGTATATAGTGAAAATCAACGAGATCGGGCAAATGTAACATATAGCCCCCATACAACCGATTGTTCAGATATAAGAATTTTTGGCCAAAACTTCTGCAATTAAAAAGTTAGGAACGTAAAATTTTGCAACTCGAGTACTTTCTATTTATGTAGTGTATATAGTGAAAATCAACAAGATCGGACAAATGTAACATATAGCCCCCATACAACCGATTGTTCAGATATAAGGTTTTTTGGCAAAAACTTCTGCAATTAAAAAGTTAGGACCGTAAAATTTTGCAACTCGAGTACTTTCTACTTATGTAGTGTATATAGTTAAAATCAACAAGATCGGGCAAATGTAACATATAGCCCCCATACAACCGATTGTTCAGATATAAGGTTTTTTGACCAAAACTTCTGCAATTAAAAAGTTAGGAACGTAAAATTTTGCAACTCGAGTACTTTCTATTTATGTAGTGTATATAGTGAAAATCAACAAGATCGGGCAAATGTAACATATAGCCCCCATACAACCGATTGTTCAGATATAAGGTTTCTTGGCCAAAACTTCTGCAATTAAAAAGTTAGGAACGTAAAATTTTGCATCTCGTGTACTTTCTATTTATGTAGTGTATATAGTGAAAATCAACAAGATCGGGCAAATGTAACATATAGCCCCCATACAACCGATTGTTCAGATATAAGGTTTTTTGACCAAAACTTCTGCAATTAAAAAGTTAGGACCGTAAAATTTTGCAACTCGAGTACTTTCTACTTATGTAGTGTATATAGTGAAAATCAACAAGATCGGACAAATGTAACATATAGCCCCCATACAACCGATTGTTCAGATATAAGGTTTTTTGGCAAAAACTTCTGCAATTAAAAAGTTAGGACCGTAAAATTTTGCAACTCGAGTACTTTCTACTTATGTAGTGTATATAGTTAAAATCAACAAGATCGGGCAAATGTAACATATAGCCCCCATACAACCGATTGTTCAGATATAAGGTTTTTTGACCAAAACTTCTGCAATTAAAAAGTTAGGAACGTAAAATTTTGCAACTCGAGTAATTTCTATTTATGTAGTGTATATAGTGAAAATCAACGAGATCGGGCAAATGTAACATATAGCCCCCATACAACCGATTGTTCAGATATAAGAATTTTTGGCCAAAACTTCTGCAATTAAAAAGTTAGGAACGTAAAATTTTGCAACTCGAGTACTTTCTATTTATGTAGTGTATATAGTGAAAATCAACAAGATCGGACAAATGTAACATATAGCCCCCATACAACCGATTGTTCAGATATAAGGTTTTTTGGCAAAAACTTCTGCAATTAAAAAGTTAGGACCGTAAAATTTTGCAACTCGAGTACTTTCTACTTATGTAGTGTATATAGTTAAAATCAACAAGATCGGGCAAATGTAACATATAGCCCCCATACAACCGATTGTTCAGATATAAGGTTTTTTGACCAAAACTTCTGCAATTAAAAAGTTAGGAACGTAAAATTTTGCAACTCGAGTACTTTCTATTTATGTAGTGTATATAGTGAAAATCAACAAGATCGGGCAAATGTAACATATAGCCCCCATACAACCGATTGTTCAGATATAAGGTTTTTTGGCCAAAACTTCTGCAATTAAAAAGTTAGGAACATAAAATTTTGCAACTTGAGTACTTTCTGCATATGTAATGTGTATGATTGTTCCGATAACTCGGATCCTATTATTTTGTAAGTTTTTTTAAATTATAACAAAGATGTGTAATGTGTATAGTAAATATAGTTAAATTGACACAGGCTGTACTGGGGATCGAACACTGAAAATCGTGACGCTTATTCATGAAAGTTACATAGCCTTCGGCACAGCCGAAGACAGCTTTCCTTACTTGTTTTTTAATAAACCCAGTATTTTTATTAAACTACAAAACTAAAAATAATAACTCAGTTTTGAGTAAATGATAAATTAATAACGCTAAATATTTTAAATTTTTATTAAAATAAAAAATAAAAATTTGGAATTAAAAATTTTCGCCTGCGGCGCTTTTTTTAATAGACCCAGTATTTTTAACTCAGTTTTGAGTAAATGATAAATTAATAAGGCTAAATATTTTAAATTTTTATTAAAATAAAAAATGAAAATTTGGAATTAAAAATCGCGCGATTCCAAATTTTCGCCTGCGGCGCCTTTTTTTTTAATAAACCCAGTATTTTTATTAAAATTAAAATTTTTTAATAGACCCAGTATTTTTAACTCAGTTTTGAGTAAATGATAAATTAATAAGACTAAATATTTTAAATTTTTATCAAAATAAAAAATGAAAATTTAAATTTCCACACGGGGCTATTTACTTTTGAAAGCGGGCGTTATTTCCTTTTTTTTTGGAATTTAAATTTTTTATTTTAATAAAAATACTGGGTTTATTAAAAAAAAAGCGCCGCAGGCGAAAATTTGGAATTAAAAATCGCGCCATTTTTAATTCCAAATTGTCATTTTTTCTTTTAATAAAAATTTAAAAATCGCGCGATTTTTAATTCAAATTTTTATTTTTTATTTTAATAAAAATTTAAAATATTTAGCGTTATTAATTTATCATTTACTCAGAACTGAGTTATTATTTTTAGTTTTTTATTTTAATAAAAATGCTGGGTTTATTAAAAAAAAAGCGCCGCAGGCGAAAATTTGGAATTAATATTTTAATAAAAATTTAAAATATTTAGCCTTATTAATCTAACATTTACTCAAAACTGAGTTAAAAATACTGGGTCTATTAAAAAAAGTGCCGCAGGCGAAAATTTGGAATAAAAAATCGCGCGATTTTTAATTCCAAATTTTCATTTTTTATTTTATGTATGTTATGAGTTTGTGGTCATTAATTTGAGAATCTTTGAAACTTTGGTGGACTTTTGACCGTTTGTGAATAATTTTTCTTAAATTATTCTATGTTTTTATTATTAGTGAACAAGATGGAAAAGTAACAACAATTACAAGCTACCATGATT